>PVIU01027683.1:0-20096 GCA_004026605.1 Ondatra zibethicus | reverse complement strand
CACAATGGAGTACTACACAGCAGAAAAAAATAATGACAGCTTGAATTTTGCAGGAAAATGGATGGAACTAGAAAGCATTATTTTGAGTGAAGTAACCCAGACACAGAAAGACAATTATCACATGTACTCACTCATAGGTGGTTTTTAAACATAAGGCAAAGAAAACCAGCTTACAAACCACAATTCCAGAGAATTTAGATAACAATATGGACACTAAGTAAGAGAGACTTACATAGATCTAATCTATGTGGGAAGTAGAAAGTATAAAAAGACAAGATCTCCTGAATAAATTGGGAGCATGGGGACCTTGGGGGAGGGTTGAAGGAGGGAGGGGAGTGGCAGGGAGGGGAGCAGAGAAAAATGTAGAGCTCAATAAATATCATGGGAAAAAAAAGAACCCAGAGTTTCATACTTTAACTTCTGTAACATAGCTGGAAATAATTGCATATAATCAGTTTAAAAGTGGGTTGCAGGTCATAAATCCTATTTCTGCAGGTTGAATGCTCACATTATAAGGGCACAAGTTGACAATTTAGGCTAATATTCTAGTCTAGTAGACCACTTTTACATATCAATCAAATCAACTTAGGGTTTTGTTTCCACAAATAAAATACATGAAGTTATCTGCCATGGTTAACTTTCTTTTAGAATGTACTAGGTCAAGGCTGGAACCATAGCTCAGTGATAGACATCTTGCCTAGTATGGAGGAGGCCTTAGAGTCAATCAATCCTAAGTATATGATACAAGGGAAGGAAGGAGGCCTGGGGAGATGGTTTAGTAGGTGAGAGTATTTGTTATACATCTTGAAGCCGTTAGTTCAAACTGCCAGCAACCAATGCAAAAAGCCTAGCATGCCATAAAGAGCCTGGACAGCTGTCCATATGCCTGTAAACCCAACCCTGTGTTGTGGGAAAACAAGATGACTGCTGGTACTTACCAGCAACCAGCCTTGTCCCAGGTTCAATGAGAGTCCCTGACTTCAGGTAATAAGATGGAGTAATAGATGAGGGCACTGGAACTCTTCCACTTTCACAAATGCATGCATGTGCACATATGCACACACACACACACACACACACACACAGAAAGAGAGAGAGAGAGAGAGAGAGAGAGAGAGGCATGCACACATGCACCATACACAAGCATCACACATACAAAAGAAAGAAATGAGAGGAAAAGAAAACTGGGGTAAAGTCAGAGGTAGACATTACCACAACTTCCTAGTGGAACCAGTATTTTTTGTTACTTTTTGTTTATTACATTTTTATTGTGTGTGGGTGTCTGTCTGTCTGTGTGTCTTTGTGGCTATGTGTGTTGTGGATCCACATGTGACAAGGCATGATTGTGGAGGTCAGAGAATTACACTGGGTCAGTTCTCTCTCTCCACGATTTGAGTCCCTGGGTTTGAACGAAGATCATGAGGCTTGGCGCAACTGTCTACCCACTGAGCCATTTTGCCAGCCCCAGGCCCAGAACTAAATCTGGATTTTCTCATGTCATCAAAGGACTTTGCAAAACTGGACTTGGTGGCATGGGTTTACAGCATTAGCTTTAACTGCTTGAGTGGCTAAGGCAGGAAGATTACAAGTTCAACATCTATCTAGGCTACAGAGTGACTTCAAGGCCAGCCTGGATGACTGAGTAAAATCCTACATCAAGATTTAGGCTGTTTTTTTTTTTCTTTTTTAGGAAGTTGAGCATTTTGGTCAGAGGCAGAGTTTTGCTTAGCGTTCTTAAGACCATAAGGTCAATTCTCAGTACTAAGAGGGAAGAAAAAAATGTTTTGCAATTAATTTTAAATTGCATTTTTTGTTCTCAAAATGGCATTTAGGGAACAGAACCAAAAGACTGACTTGTTTATTGGGTAAAACACTGCCTTTTTATTGGCTGAAAAAATTCTGTTCTATTTTCAGGTGGTGCCTTGAACCACAGGGTTAATGACAGTTTTCAAGTCTGTAATTTGAAGTCTTCTCTTAGTAACGCCATGACCTAGCTGCATGTTCTTTAGCAGTTTACTTCCACACCAGTAAGAAGAAATTTTCAATTGCTTTATTTTCATTGACTTACTTAGATATTTATTGGTGCTGGAAATTGAGCTCAGTGTCCCACGAATGCTAATACTCCCTGAGCTACACCCCCAACCCCCAAAACACAACCTCACAGCTAAACAAGTCAACTGATCTTTATAAACTGACTCTGTCCAGCGAGACTTGTCAGATGGACAGGTAACTGCTAAACCGCTTAAAAGAACCATAAATGCACTCAGTCACTTTGTATCACTTATGGGAATATAGGATGGCCCAGAAATGAATGCAGTACGCATAGCTGTTAATCCGTCCATAGAATTATCTAGTCATCTCTCGTACCACACACAGTCTTGGGCTCTCATGCTAATCAGAAAAGCACACTTAGAAAAGACCAGGGAGACAGGATCCTTGCATTTCCATCTCTGAGAGAGCTTGTGGTGGAGGAGAGTATGCAGTGGCATGAATGGATAAGATCGCTTTTACCTCATGGCTGCTCAGATCTGAATCCAGCTGGGCGTGTGAACTGCGAATGTGACTGAACTCCGCACACTGTATCCACCTCATTGGTTTTCAGCTCAGGTTTCTTACCTACAGAAGCTTGGTTTGTATTGCTTCATCTTGGCCTCTCACACCCTAGAGTGCAGCATTCAAGAGATTGCTGCACAGCCGTTATAGCTTTTTCCACAAAGAAGCCATGTCTCAGGCCTTTCTGGTGTTGTTCTGACAGACACCTCTTTCTCCTTCAGATATCACTGCTAAGCTTGAGGGTGTCTCATTTAAGCACCTTTTACTCACCTTTTAACATCCGGTCAAACTTAGAAATCTTACATTTTAAACAAAGTCCTATTTGTGTTCAGCAATAGCATGCTTTTCAGGCTTATAAAACACAATTATAATCATTTAAGAATTAGTGCAAAATATATTACAAGATTTGCATTGAAACTTATGCTAGGACGAAGGGTGTTAAAAAACAAGAATCAGAGTCTTAGAAAGTGGCTCCATGGGGAAGTACTTACTGCATAAGCAGCAGGACCTGAATCCAGACACCCAGCACCTACACAAAGGACAGGACAGGCAGTGTGACTCTGTCATCTCAGAACTGTGGAGGCCATGCAGGCAAATCCCTGGCGCTTCCTAGACAGCCAATACAGCTGAATCTGTGAACTTTAAGCTCAATGAGAGATCGCCTCTTGAAAACTAAAGGTGATCTAGTGATTGACAAAGCTACCCTAACACAACTCCTCTGGCCTCCACACACACCAATACAGGCAAGCCCACCCCCCACACATGTGAATGTCCCTTCTCACACAGAAAACAAGAAGCAGATAATGTGGGCCTGTGTCCTGCTAACCATTAAGTTCTACAAGCTCCTGTTGTCTTTCTTCCTTTCTCTTTTCCTTTCTCTCTCTCTCTTTATTTCTTTCCTTCTTTCCTTCCTTCCTTTCCTTTCCTCCTTCCCTTCTTTCTTTTTTGTTAAATCCTTTATATATATATATATATATTTATTTATTTATTATACAATATTCTGTCTATGTGTATGCCTGCAGGCCAGAAGAGGGCACCAGACCTCATTACAGATGGTTGTGAGCCACCATGTGGTTGCTGGGAATTGAACTCAGGACCTTTGGAAGAACAGGCAATGCTCTTAACCTCTGAGCCATCTCTCCAGCCCCCTTGTTAAATCCTTTTTTAACTCATAAATGAGAGTCATAGCATAGTAACAATCAGATCAAAGCAATAGACAATCAGTGTAAAAGTTCAGAGTCTGAAGTTGGGAATTCAGTCTTCTGAGCTTCATTTCATTCCTGAGCACCATTTCCACCGTTCCACCATTGGCAACCACACACTTTATCATGTAGGCTCAGGGCAGCTCTACTTCATAACTGCTGCTTTCCTTGGCTCTCATCCCATGGTACAGGCATCTGGAAAGTGCTGGACTTTCTATCTAAAGTGGATGCACCTCTACCAGTGGCATCTTCTTAGGGACTCTGACACACTGGCTCAATCAGCTTCTCTCCATAGTCCCTTCAATCCTTGGGCTTCTACTGAAACTGAGCCTGAGCCCTTAGCGATGGCCCTCTCCTCCCCTCTCACAATCACAAGACCCACTTGCTCTCCAGTAACCCTCCGTAACTTCAGATTCAGTTAAATAAAAATAAAAGTCAGAAGCCGAAGAACTTCACATAATTCTTCTGTATCCTCATAGGTAATTTACATATATATCTAAACTCCAGATGGTTCTTGAAATATCACAGCCTAGTAACCAAGTAAGTATTGTAGTAATTAATGCATGTCCACCAAAAGCCATTCACAACCATCAGAATTCATATTTTAGAGCATGTTATAGTACATGCTCAGGAAATGCCACTGGATTAGACATGCCCCTGCCTTCAGGAATGTCATAGAGGCTAGCAAACATACTCTCTGACGTCACTGGAGACTGTACAAAGGGTGGCAGAAACCATCCACTCCATTGCAGACAAGATAAAATGCAACAAGGAACTAAATGATGTCTACATCACCATAGTTTTCTCCACGATTGATTCCTCACTAGAAAGGAATATGTATTTGAATTATTTGATATATCTGTCCCTCATTTTTATAATCCATAAAAAGTGCACCATGGTATAGTGATTTATAAAAGGTCCAGAAAAAGGGGAGCCAGCCTAACTAATGCCAGAAAGAGGACCTGGTTTCAGGACTCCTTTCAGCTGAGCCTGCAGTGAATCCCTTCCCCCATCTATTTCCATCTTCTACAGCCTTTGATATCACCTCCCTGACCTGATCTGAAAAGCAGCAATAAAAATCGTTGTGGAATAATTTGTGCCTTGAAAGTAATCTGCTGAAGTCGTACTCCCCAGTGAGACTTTCTTAAACACAGGGTCATTAAGGAGATAAAACTAAATGATGCTTATCTTAGTTAAAATTACTATTGCAGTAATGAAACACCATGATCAAAAGCAAATTTGGAGAGGGAAGAGTTTATTTGACTTATACTTCCACAACACCGTTCATCATCTGAGGAAGTAAGAACAGGAACTGAAGCATGGCAGGAACCTGGAGGCAGGAGTTGATGCAGAAGTCATTGAGGAATGTTGCTTATTGGCTTGCTCAGCCTACTTTCTTATAGAACCCAGAACCTCCCCCAGGGGTGCCCCCCACACACACTGGGCCAGGCTCTCCCACATGAATCACTAACTAAGAAAATGCGCTACAGGTTTGCCTACAGCAGGATCTTATGGATCTTACGAAGGCATTTCTCAATTGAGGTTTTCTCCTCTCCCATGACTCTAACTTGTGTTAAGGTGACATAAAACTAGTTAGCACATGCCATAAGGCTAGACTCTCACCAGTGTGATTTCATATGCATGGAAAGAAGGTTAAGAGGGAACAAGGTGAAGGTCATCACCCACAAGACAAGGAGAGGGGCCTCTAGAGAATTAAACCTACTAACATTTTGATCATGGGCTTCTAGGCTTCAAAAACATGGGGAAGAGATACATCTTTTCGGCTGGGAGCGTAGCTCAATGATAGAATGCTTGTCTAGCCTGGGTGAGGCTCTAGGTTCCATCCTTAGAACCATCTACAGAAACTCTTTCTGTATCTAAATTTATATCTGTTTGCTAATATAAATAGTGGTGTGTGTTATGTGTGTGTGTGTGTGTGTGTGTGTGTGTGTGCGTGCGTGCATGTGTGTGTGTTCTGGTCTGTGTAGTATTTAGTCATAGTAGCCTAGTAAATTAATGCAGGGACTTCACCAATTTTGGAGTAAATATATTCTTTCAACAAATGCAAACAACCCAGTCCATCTCTGTCTTACAACCTACCTCCATGGAAGCCACTGTGTCCTATTTTTCCCAAGATTCTCCAAAGCCTGCAGATGGTCGTCATACAATTGTCCAATTGTCCTCCTCCCACAGGTAATTGGGTGTCACACATTCACCCTCCAAGTCAATGTGTGTCCTCATTCCTTGTGATTTGGCACTAAATGACCACTTGATGCCACATTAAAACATGAAATGCTAGTTTGGGGGGTTGCAGAGAAAGGCAAATAACATTTTACACCCTGATCATTTAAGCCAGGAATCCTCTGGTCTTGTAGTTCACCCATCAAGGTCATGAAGGCTTGTGCCCTGTCCCCAGTGTTTTACTGTCTATATGTTCTGTATTAGGCTCTTTTTGGGTTATATGTTTTGTGATAACCTAGCAATCTAGTAAGGAAACTGTTGTTTCTTGAGTTCTGTAAGGTGGCCTTGCAAACTCTAGAGCAATTGATAGGACTCCTTGGCTTATTTTTGGGCAGTCAGGAACACAGGTCACTACCCAAAATTTCTCCTTCCAGGAAGATAGTGTCAGAATTGGGTTCAACTGTAGGACGGAGCCAATGTCGGAACTGTTCAGCATGGGGATAAGACACAGACAAGCACAAATCTGGTCACAAGTATGTGTGTGGTGTGTGTTACTGCAGAAAAGAACAGTTTGCCATTTGATGCCATAAAAGTAAGATTTAGTAGACTAGACCTCGCTCTCAGACACAGGGTTCTGAAAGAGAAAGGACAAAATCTTGAGGTGTGAGGCCCCTCCAATTCTTTGGTAGATGTTGGGTTAAGCATAGGGTGGAAAGTACCTATATTTAATCAATTTCTGATATTACAAAGTGCCCAAAGGAAGTTAGTTGTGAATTCACCTTCTTCCTCACTGTTTCACTACCTATACAAGGGGGAAAAAAAGTAACAGGAAAAAGGCAAAAATGCTCAAGTCTTTGTGCTTTTTATGACATTCACCGAAGATAAATTAAAAATAAAACAAAGTACTATGGTAGTTCTTAGTGTTAGATCAAGCTTGGATTTCAATAAGCTCACTTTCACCCACTGATCTGTTTAGCTTTTTATTATCAACTTGAAACAACCTAGGGTAACTTGGGAGTAGAGAACTTCAATTGAAGAACTGCCTTGGTCAGATTGGTCAGTGGCTGTATCTATGAGAGGTCGTTTTGACTGTGGGCTGGCCCAGTACACCGTGGGTGATACCATTCATAGGTAGGTGGACTTAGGCTATGTATGCCAAGCAGTTGTGGCTCACACCTTTAACCCCAGCACTCAGGAGGCAGACACAGGTGGATCTCTGTGAGTTCGAGGCCAGCCTGGTCCACAAGAGCTAGTTCCAGGACAGGAAACAAAAGTTACACAGAGAAACCCTGTCTCGAAAAACCCAACAGTAAAAAGAAAAGAAAGCTGAGCATGAACCAGTTAGCAAGCCAGTAAGCAGCATTCCTCCATGATTTATGGTTTGAGTTTCAGCTATGACTTCCATCAATGACAGTCTGTGACCTAACAGTGTAAGCTGAAGTCAACCCTTTACTCCCCAAGTTGCTTCTGGGTTTTATCACAACAACAAAAGGAAACTGGAGCAATTCCCCAAACAGAACATTGCTAAAAACATGTGCTGCTTCCTTTTCCCCAACCAACAGCTGTAAATCCTGCTGCTCCCCACTGATCCAGAGGCAGATAGGAGCTGTAGTTCCTGACCTCCTTGGTAGTTGGGCACAGTAGATCCTGACCTTCTTGGTAGTGAGGCACAGAATGGTGTGGCAGTTTTCATTTTTGCAAAGATAATGTCATAGTACCTACTCTTATACATTTCATGCAATGATTTCTCACTCAGTGACCCTACCTTTGGCTGCCTAAAAATCCTTTACTAAAGCAGGTGGTGAACTTAATTTAAGAGCCATATACTAAGTGCAGGTTTGCATTGACAGAGGACCCACAACTCATTATGAAATAATCACAGATGACTGTGTTACTCTGAGAAATGCCTAGGTGAATATCTTGATTTCTACCTCATCCTAGTAATATTTATCTTGTGTGTGTATGTGTATGTGTGCACATGCATGTGTGATGTATGTACATATGTACTTGGAGAGACATATATGTGTAAGCCAGAGGAGCACATTGAGTGCACTGCTCTGTCACTCTCTACTTTATTCATGGAGCCATGTTCTGTCATTGGACCCAGAACTAGGCTGGCAGCCAACAAACCCAGTGACCCCCCCCCCCGTCTCCTCCCTACAACATTGGGATGACAGATGCATGGGACCATGCCCAGGTTTATCTTGTTTATCTTTGAGGATAGGGTGTCTGTGGGCCAGAAGTTTCTCTGCAGACTCACTGGCTGGAGTTAAAATGGTTGTTAGAGCAACATCTAACTTCATTATAATCCAATTTGCATGTTGATGTCACCCTCCAGCACCATAACACCTGCCAGTTGCCATGCCTGAGTGGAAAGAACCATCAAAGGACTGAGAAGAGGTGGTAGCCGGTTTCCTGGGAAATCTCTACTAGTTCCCATCAAAGACATGAATATTCCTCCCATTTATAAGGCCACCACTCTCCCCAGATTCTTTGAGCCTGTATCTAAACTCTCCTGAACTCAAAGATGAGAACTTGATTTGCCTGTTTGTCTGACATTTCTCCCATCATTGGCCATGGATGAAAGTCTCCTTCATTGCTTAGTTTGTGTTCAGTCTTGCTGCTTTGGAAATTTTGAAATTCTAGTTAGAGGCAAAACCAAAACCAGCTCCACATGATGTACAACAGTTTGTCCCTGGTAAGGCCAAATAAAAGCCACTGTTAGAGAAAGGGAACCTGTCCATCTCCCCTAGCAAGTGCCAAAAGAAAACATCTAACAAATAATTAATATGCTTCATACGCAAACCATGTTTGATTGATTATTTAATAATGAGGATATTTATCCACTGAATGCACCCATTACTCAGGTGCTGGTAAACATTGTGGTTAAGGGTGACTTTTTTACATTTTACATGGAGTACAAATTGCCTACAACCAAGGAAAACCTTGCAAAAGCCCTCTAACTCTAATTATGCTTTTTCTCAAGACCTATTACTATGTAGGTTAGGTTGGCCTCAGCTGCATTCTCCTTTGCCTTTGAAGTACTAGCATTGTAGGCAGATATCTCCACAATGGGCTACACTCAGGTCAGTGGTGATAAGGATGGAGGCACAGCTCCATACTGTCACTCTCAGAAGCTTGGGGTCTCCCCTCACTGCTGCCAAACACCAAGGCAAACTAAGTAGCCAAAACCCAGCATGAGAAGAGCTGTCCTTGCCTTCTCTCTGGGCGTTACCAATGGTTAAATTTCCAGATGGCCTCAGATTTCTGGAGTCTTATTCAAGGAGTACAGATAATCACGCTTAGGAATGCAAAGTAGCAAGGAAACGGACTTAGAGCAAAGCAATGGGACATCTCAGGACATGCTGTCAAGAGTAACAGTGGGCACATGAGTGGAGAGACTCAAGGGATCTGGTTATTGGTTGGGGTGGCTTCCTTTTATAAGGTTCAAGAGAGGGAGAGTTTGATTGCTAGGGATTATAGCGATGCTGGTTCCCTCTTCTCATTGACAGGTTTGCATTAGGTAAACCTTTGCTCATTGCCCATGTCCCTTTCCATGAAAAATCTGGTTTTAATCTTGTGCATTTACAACTATGTATAGGCATAAGATTGTAAATACAGGATTCACTCTATAAACTTCATTGAAAGGATAAAGTTTGTCTTACTGTGAATGTATTCAAAACCAGCTTAGGCCAGATCAGCCCATGTCTCTTGGTCTCAGAATGTGTTCTAGGACATGTATGGATAGATACCAGTTGTTATGAACATACTGCTAAGGGGAATTATTTATTTCTGTTCTTTAAAGCAAGTCTGTTGCAGCCTGATGTACATGGGATTCCTAGGGTCCTGACGGTTGCAAGGTACAATGTTTAGAGAAAAACATGTATGTTCAGTTAAGGATTTCAGGCTTCCAAATGCTTTATTAGAAGAGGGATGCATACATAGCACAAACCAAGTGGAGTCCCTGGTTGCTAAACTATTCCCTATGCTTTTCTGACTTAACTAGAACAAAAGACCCTCACCCGGCTTGCCATTAACAGTAATTGTTACCTGAGTTGTCATTTGGTTGGGTGGTTTAAATGAGAATGCTCCCCAAAGGTTCAGATGTTTGAATACTTGGTTTCTAGTTGGTGGCACTGTCTGGGTAAGTTCAGGAGGTGTGACTTGATGGAGAAAGTATGTCACTGGTCTTTGAAGTTTCAAAAGCCATAGTTATTCCCAGAACACTTTCTGCTTCCTGCCTGTACTCTAAGTTGTGAGCTCTCTTGGGCCAAAGATATGAATCAGGAGTTACTAGTACTGACTGCTCTTCCAGAGGGCCCAGGCTCCGTCCTCAGTCCTCAGAACTCCCACAGTGACAAGCAGGCACCTGTAACTCCAGTTCCAAGGGGATCTGATGCCCTCTTCTGACCTCCACAGGTACTTACACATATGATGCACAGACATATGCAAGCAAAACACATACACACATAAAATAAAATTAATCTTAAACAAACAGAAGCCAAATCTGCTGTCTCAGCTTGCTGCTCCAGCCACTATGCCTATCTTTCTGCCATGCTTTCCTGTCTTGCTGGTGAAGGACTTTTACCTCTCAGTAACTGGAAGTCCAAATAAACCCCTTTTTATATAAGTTGTCTTGGCCATGGTGTTTTTATCGCAGCAATGAAACAGCAATTAATATACTTTTGGACCTGGCAGTTCCTCAAACTAGTGGAAAGCATAGATACTTCTCTTAAAGCTGCACAAGTGTTGGGCATATGAGATAAAGTAACAGGAGACCAGAAAATGCTGTGCTCAATGCACATCAGACCGTTTTCTGCACATGCACTCCTGCAGAGAACACTGAAGTCTGATCCCTTGTGCAGAGACTGCACTACCACTCTTCCTTCTCTCTGATGACTTCCTCAGCCTCAGACCACCCTATTATTTCTGTTACTGTTGTATGCTTCTTTCCCATAATAGTAGCAGAGATCATAGCTTGCCAACAAGACCAACATAAAATAAACCAAAAAGTAGAGTGAGAAAAAGAGAAAATAAAAACCGAAAGATACGTGCATCCTGTCCACAAATGCCCAACACCATAGAACTCCTTAATAATAAAGCCTGAAACACCGAAACATTATCAAAAGAATAAGAAATTCTCCTTGGACCAGTGTTCAGTGACTTCAGAGAAGAGTCAAGCAAACAAATGAGTGAAGAAACACAGTTCAGGACCTAGATGAGAAAATCAGCAATGGGTCAGAGAAAGTCAGAAGATGGATAACAAATTCAATATGGGGGGATAACTCAGCAACAAAACGGCTTTCATGCAACATATGAAAACTGTAAACAGAGTTTTTCTTGGCAGTGGAAAAAGTGACAGTTATGTCTTAAACTGAAATGAAGAGCTGCAGTGAGAAAAGTCTTCCGATGACTGAAAATTGTTCAGTGGCTTTCAGAGGGTTCGATTGGTGAGACAGTATAATAGCATCATGGGAAACTTTAGTGAAGAAAAGTTATTAAACTCTTCCTAGCTGTAAAAGAAAATGAATAAAGGGCCTGGAGAGAGATGACTCAGTGGTTGAGAGCGTATATTAACCTTGCAGAGGACCCAGGGTCAATTCCCAACACTCTCATGGTGGCTTACAACTGTCTGTACTTCAGTTCCAAGGGTCCAACTCCACCTTCTGACATCCACAGCTATGCACATAGTACAAAGACATATACACGAGCAAAACACTTATGTATGTGAATAAATTCAAATTTTTTAATTTTAAAAAAAGGAAAGGACTGGTTTAAATGAAGTGAACATTGATGAGTTTAAATATAAGTTGTGATACTGCACCAGCAACACTTGGCTAAACCAAAGGGACTCTAAGGCCACCCAATAAGAAGGGATCCCTAAAATGTCCTATCTGCTTACCTGATTTTGACAAAATTTAACAACATAGAAAGAGAGACTTCAATGGGTCCTCACTGGGGAATCCTTTGAGTCTGTACCCTAGGCAGAAGAATCATCACTTTTAAATTAAGTTTAAAAAGAACATAAAGAAAAACTCTTCTCCACAGCCTCTTTCTAGAAATTGGTTTTACTCAGATTAATTTTATTCTTTACTATAGTAAACTTTTAATTTTTAAAAACACTGTTTCATTATGTTTCCCACACATAATCCTGCTGCTTCAGCAGGAAGAAATGAGGTGCGTATCAGTGGGCAAACTTTCGTAACATTTAGAGAGTCATGTTTGTACTTCCATTTTCTTTGTTTCTCTTTGAGTTTGTCTTTTCTCTACCCATTATCAATTTAAAGATTTTTCTTTATAGTTTTTTAAATCTAGTTCTAACTTATGTGTATATATGTTGACCGCTTGTGTGTCTGGTGACTGTGGAGGCCAGTAGGGGGCATCTGATCGCCTGGAACTGGAGTTAAAGACTGTGAGCTGACATGTGAGTGCTAGAATGGGAGCAAGAGCAGCAAGTGCTCCTGACAGCTGGGCCATCGTTTTAGGCCTGATTTATGTCTTTTCTTATGTATGAATAATATTGAAAAAATTGACTTTCCAACCCCACAGAACTTAACACATTTTACATTCTGAATTGGCACATGTATATTCCCTAGAAATCCTACTGTTAAATTAGAATGACCCACAGATGCTGGCAAATCCACTCTGCATTGATTGGCTTTCCACCTGAGAAAAACAAATTGAAAGCGAGAAAATTCTAACTTGACTGATGGTTTTAGAGGCTTTAGTAAATGGGTATATGGCTTAGTTTCTAGTGGATGATGAAACAGACACCATGGTGGGGAGCAAACAGAGCAAGAAAGGAAAAGGTCCAAGACAAGATGCACCTCCAAAGGCTTCCTTTCTCAGTATAGACCACCTCTCCTAACAGTCCGTTCACTATGGCTCGTCAGTGGATGAGACGATCGCGCTCATCACTCAGGATTTCACGAGCTAGGGGACAAGTCTTCCCTATGGGAGCCATCAAGAACATTTTATATCAAGCTACAGACACAGGCAATGAGAGGTCACAATTAGGCCAAATGAGAAAGGAAAAACTTGAAAGAAAGAAAACTAGCATTGGATGCTCAGTGATGCAATGATAATTTATTCAGCTGATTCGCTGAACAACTGCAGTGTCGGGCCTGGGTTGAGTTTCTATTCTTGTAAACCAGATGAACAATAAACAAGTATATAGTGTAAATAACAACTGTAACCCGTGACAAGGGCTCTGTAAAGGGTTCCAGCAGGCAGAAGGAACTGAGAGAAACTGGAGAAGAATGGTCCATTAGATAAGCTGTCCCTCTGGGTTATTCAAAGCTACTGATATCTAATTATACCCTATAAAGTAAGGCACTGAGACATCTGATTTCATCTTAGAAGACGTTTCTTCTAAGATGTCCAACAGCAGAACCCTTGACCCGGAAATGAGCTCAGTAAGTGTGGGGACAGAAGGAGGCCAGGGAGGCTGGCATAAACTCAAGCAGCAGAAAATGTGAACTGAAGCCAGGCTATAAAGCCATCATAAAGAGTTTAAGTTGTGCTCTCTTGGTGGGTACACATAGATATGTGCCTTAATTTTAGTGCCTCTGTAAATAGATAACAGACTGCAGTGTGCGAGGAGAGGAGAAAGGCTAGCAACAGTCAAAATTCCGTTTTCTGTTTGATTTAATGGAGTCTCTAACAATGAGGCGATTTCTGCAGAAAGGAATTTGTAGCAGTTCACACTGAGAGATGATCGCGAATCGCGTCAGGTGGAAGTGGGAGAGACGGTGAAGGGGACTCATTCAGTAGTTTAAAGATGGGCTGAAAGACCGTAGATTCACCAGACAGGAAAAGAAACGCGTTAATAGAATTCCTCTTCCTCCTTCTGACTGAGATTACTTTCTATTATCTGCCAGATAGAAATCCTAAACCCAATTCTTTTTGAGACGTGGTCTCATTACATAGCCTTGGCTTGCCTGGAACTCACTATGTAAATGAGGCTGGCCCCAAACTCAAAAAAATCTGCCTGCCTCCACTCTAAAAGTGCTGAGATTAAAGGCGTGTACCACCACTGCCCAGGTCCTAAATCTAATTCTCTGGTTCCCCCCCCCCCAGCCCCGTGCTTAGTAATCCTACGACTTCACAGATGACGAAAGAGACACTCAGAGAAACTGCCTCACTACTGTTGTAAAAAAAAAAAAAAAAAAAAAAAAAAAAAAAAAAAAAAAAAAAAAAAAAAGATTAAAGTTCAAACTCAGCTCTGCCACCAAAGGCCGAGTTCGCCTTTTCCCTAGAAACCCACCCCATTACCTTTCCCGTGGCATCATGTGTTTGTGCTTCACTTGAGTGACACATGCTGAAACATCTGATGTTGAGTAACCACAGGTAATAGAGCTTTAATAATGGGTCAACACACGAATCTTGTGATGCGGATTAGCACCAATTTCTGTTTCACTTTCTAGCTTATCCATTTATCCTCCGTGGGAGGTAATGCATTTGTCATTATTACAAGGCAGCTTATTTAGAAAAGCTTTGCACATGTGATAGGGCAAAAGTACACAGTTTTACACTGATAAATTAGAGCCAGAGTTGTAGCCCACTTTCTGCCCACTTTTAATGATGCTGCGAGACAGAGTAAAGCAGCCCCTTGCTATCTGGGTAAGGCCTGGGCTGGAACTCGCTGGTAGGACTTAATGTCCTCTTGCCATCAATACATAAGCGGTTGTTCAGAACACCAACATCAAATGAGTACACTGTGTAGCTGTGATGTATTGATATAAAAACAAGATCATGGTGTTTATCTGGACATGAACACAAGGTTGACACAGGCAAATGTTGGCATTAATGATTAAACATTTCCTACCTGACTGACCTCCTTCTAGAGAACCTTTTAAAGATATGGGTATGTGTGCTTTGAGTGTGCGATGTCCCCACAGGCAATGCTCAGCTGGCAGTGCTGTTCTGGCTGACTGCAGAAATGTCGGGCCATGAGGCCTGGCTGGTAGGGATGGGTCACGGAGGTGTCACGAAGGCTATACTTCCTCTGGTTCCAACCTGGGTGCTCTGCTTCCTTTCTACAGAGCTGTGAGGGTTCTTGTCCACCAATGCCAGCCATCATGAATTTTGTAATACATTCCCCACATAGCAGACTGAAATTCCCCAAAAACTATGAGCCAAAATAAACCTTTCCCTAAGTTGTTTGCGTCATATGTTTTGTCAAAGCAACAAGGAAAGTCATTGCTGAGTGGGTTACGGGATAAACTCCTTCCCTTTTTCACATACTGAAGTCCTAAACCAATGTCAAAATGTGACTGTATTTGCAATATCAAAAGCATAAACTGCCATTATATTATACTTAGCTCCTGGCCCGACATATCAAACCAAATGGGATATGCTATGGAATATCTAACCAAGTTAAACTTTGAGAAAATTTCCCCAAATAAATCAGTTTTAATAAACAAACAAGTGGGTGGAGAGAAAGCTCAGCAGTTAATAGCACTGGATGCTCTTTCCAGAGGACCTGGGTTCAAGTCCCAGCACTAATATTATGACTTACAACCATCCCTTAGTTCCAGTCCCATGGAATCCAGCACCCTCCTCTGGACCCCGCAGGCATCAGTCACACATGTGATTACAGTAATGCAAAACACACATACACTAAAAACAAAAAATAAGTAAGTCTTTAACATAAGAGAGAGAATCACAGCCACTAATCTGAATAGGCCTAGCCAAACTGACCAAACACCAAAAGGAAGACCTCTCTGGCTTAAGCACTTCAAAGAAAGTCCCCGCCCATACACTGAGAGTAAAGGGCCTTCTTCTCATCAGGGTCTTGCCCTTATCAGTCTCTTCTCTGGAGTAGGTCACATGACTCTATAACTCATTTCTTCACCATTTTACTGTTTTGGCACAGGTGGGGTGTTTTACATGCGTGTTCTGCCACCCAGCAAAGCACCTTTCCTAAATCTTGAAGCGAGGGACTGAGCAATCTGTGGATCTCTAAGAAAAGCCAGCTTTGTCCAAATCTGTTTATTATAACAGGATATAGAGGCTCTAAAAAGACAATTAATTTGAAATGTGGTCTTAGAGTGAGTCTTAATTCAGTCTGACCTCTTCTTGTAAGATGGATAAAGGTACACAGGACCTGGGGAAGACAATATGAAGATGCATGTACCAGGGGATAGCCACTTCTCAGCCACAGAATGAGCCCTTCGGAGAAACCACAAAAGGACGCTCTCATCTCAGAATTTTAAGCCTCCAGAAACATGAGAACATAGATTCTTTGAGACATCTGTTCTGCGGGCATTTGTCATGGCAGTCAGAATAATCCCTTGCAGAGGAAGCATGGACGCCCGAATGCTAGAAGCACTGATGAGTCCTGGAGCACGTGTGCGTCTTGGTGACCGCTTCTTGATGCTAATGCTCACTGTTATCACCAAAGGGATTCTTAAACAAATTTTGAGGAGCCATGTTCTCTTTGTCTCATATTTCTACCTGGGAAGAGACAAATTGAGAGAGAGCTATACCAGGGATCATGTGGGATTCCCCTCTGTATACTGTGAACATGTTTTATTACCATTTTTTCATAAAGAAGCTGCTTTGGCCTATGGCAGGGCAGAATATAGCAAGACAGCAAATCAAAGCAGAGAAAGATGAGGAAAGAAGGCAGAGTCAGGGAGAAGCCATGTAGCCGCCCAAGAAGCAAGATGTGAGGTAGCAAACCACAAGTCACGTGGTAAAATATAAAATAATAGAAATGGGTTTATTTAAGATATAAGAGCTATCTAGGAATATACCTGAGCCATTGGCCAGTATTGTAATTAATATAGTTTTGTGTGATTATTAGGGTCTGGGAGGTCAGGAAACAAAAAGCACAGTCTCTTGCTTTAGGAATTCCTACACCTAGTGGTTACCCTTACATCATATATGCCAACGTATATTTGCATATACATTGCCTCTCTTTTCTGGCCTCTTTATTCTGGTTGTAGGATTTGTTTTCTCTGTTCAACAGAGGATTCTGATTTGTGAGTCTACTCCTAAATAAATAACCATCTGTTTCTCAATTCTGAGCTAGTGTGGGATTTTTTTTTTAAGCATCCATCCTCAGTCTCTGATTATAAATAGCTTGTACACCCACTCGGAGTCAGAAGAAAAGTAACTGAGAATGTGTCCACTACTCAGTATCCCTGCCTGGGCAACCAGATGGATCAGGTCTGCTAGGTAAGCACAGGCAGGAGAGCATGGCAGGTTCCTGCTGCATACACAGAGGCACTCTCAGGCCACACAGCGTGCTGCATTGCAGGTTTAGCTTTTACCAGAGGGGGAACAAAAGAGTGCTGCATGCTGCTTTCCAGAATTGAGGAGGTGAGCACAGCTCCCACCCAGCAGTCCCAGAGCTGGCAGTGAATGTACCTCTGCCATATTGAAAGACTGAGAGAGGCAGAATCATCATGCAGCAACCACACTGCTTACCATCTTTAAATGCTCCTTCTCAGAAAAGCATTTCAGATACACAACAGGACAGACTCAGACATAAAAGACCTCTAAATGAGGCACAGTGTGTTTAAAAAAATGTATGTAAGCTTGGGAGAGAGAGGAAAATGAGCATAGACACTTATAAAAAGAAATAGTTTTAAAAAATAAAATCTTTAAAGAGAGAGCAAAATAATATTTTAAAAAGCCACATAAAAGTGGAAAATACACAGAGAATCTGAATTATGTACATCATTGTGTTTTCTTTGTATTTCTTGACTGGAGAGAGACATTTGATTCTGGGGGCTGCTAAGCTAAACCAACATATATATTTTAAAGGTATCTTGACTTCAAAATTTGAATCTAAGGATATGTTACTTTGGAAAAGAGATTTTGTTTTTGTTTCCACAAAGGATGGTAACCTGTGGATTTCTTCCAGACTAAAATGGTTTGATAGAACAAGATCCTCTGAAAAGTCTCCATGAACCCTGAAAATACTTTGTCCGACAAACAGCAGGAAACAGTTTGGAGAAAACTATGTCCAAATTCCAAAAATGATTGTTTATAAATGTTTGTTTACATTACAAAAGAGTTGGTTATAACCCCATAATAGCTCCCTCAATCAAGATATCTCTTTTCTTGCTCTCATATCTATCCTTCCTCCATCTCGACCATCCCATTCCCTCAAGTTCTCCTCAACCCTTCTCTTCTCCCCTTCCTTCTACCTTCCGCCCCCATGCTCCTAATTTTGTCAGGTGATCTTGTCTGTTTCCAATTTCCAGGTGGGTCTACATATGTTTTTCTTTGGGTTGCCTTATTACTTAGCTTCTCTAGGATCATGAACTATAGGCTCAATGTCCTTTGTTTATGACTAGTATCCACTTATGAATAAGTGCATACCATATTCATTTTGGAGGGTCTGGGTTACCTCACTCACGATAGTGTTTTCTATTTCCATCCATTTGCATGCAAAATTCAAGATGTCACTGGATTTTACTGCTGAGTAGTACTCTAATGTGTAAATGTGCCACACTTTCTTTATCCATTCTTCAGTTGAGGGGCATCTAGGTTGTTTCCAGGTTCTGGCTATTACAAATAATGCTGCAATGAACATAGTTGAACAAATGCTTTTGTAGTATGATTGAGCATCTTTTGGGTATATTCCCAAAAGTGGTATTGCTGGATCCTGAGGTAGGTTGATTCCCAATTTTCTGAGAAACCGCCATACTGATTTCCAAAGTGGTTGCACAAGTTTGCATTCCCACCAGCAATGGATGAGTGTTCCCCTTACACCACGTCCTCTCCAGCATAGGCTATCATTGGTGGTTTTGATCTTAGCCATTCTGACAGGTGTAAGATGGTATCTCAGAGTGGTTTTGACCTGCATTTCCCTGATAGCTAAGGAAGTTGAACATGTCCTTAAGTATCTTTTGGCAATTTGAAATTCTTCTGTTGAGAATTCTCTGTTTAGTTAAGTACACCATTTTTTAATTGGGTTATTTAGAATTTTAATGTCTAATTTCTTGAGTTCTTTATGTATTTTGGAGATCAGTCCTTTGTCTGATGTGGGGTTGGTGAAGATCTTTTCCCATTCAGTAGGCTGCCTTTTTGTCTTATTGACTGTGTCTTTTGCTTTACAGAAGCTTCCCAGTTTTAGGATGTCCCATTTATTTATTGTTGCTCTTACTGCCTGTGCTACTAGGGTTATATTTAGGAAGTGGTCTCCTATGCCCATGCATTGAAGGATACTTTTCACTTTCTCTTCTATTAGTGTGGTTTGATTTATATGGAGGTCTTTAATTGATGAAACCTGGCTCTAGAAAAAATCCCAGGAATCTACAAGGATGACCCCAGCTAAGCCCCTAAACAATAGAGGAGAGGGTGCCCAAACTGGCCTTGCCCTGTAGTCAGACTGATGATTATCTTAAATATCACTATAGAACCTTCGTCCAACAACAGATGGAAACAGAGGCAAAGACCCACATTGGAGCACTGGACTGAGCTCCCAAGGTCCAGTTGAAGAGTGGAAGGAGTGTGAGTATGAGCAAAGAGGTCAAGATTGTGAGGGGTTCACCCACCAAGACAGTTTGCCTGAGCTAATGGGAGCTCACCAACTCCAACTGGACTGGCAGTGAATGAACATGGGATCAAACTAGTCCCTCTGAATGTGGTTGACAGTTGGGGTAGACTGAGGGGCCACTGACAGTGGCACTGGGATTCATCTCTACTGTATGTACTGGCTTTTTGGGATCCTATTCTCTTTGGATGTATACCTTGCTCAGCCTAGATGTAGTAGGGAGGGCCTTGAACTTCCCACAGGGCAGGGTGCATTGCCCTCTCTTAGTATGGGAGGGTTGGGGTGGGAGTGTGTGTGGAGGGAGTGGGAGGAGGGAAGGGAGTGGGAATTTGGATTGGTATTTTTTTTCAATACATTGTTTTGTTTTATTTTTTCCATTCAAGAACATAATTAAAGAAATAAAATTTTTTTTCCTTTCTTCCCCTTCTCCCGGTCCCCTCCCACTACTCCCCACCCCTCCTCCCTCCCCCTTCTTCCTTGAAAGAGGGCATGGTGCCCTGCCCTGTTGGAAGTCCAAGGCCTGCCCCCATCCCTCCCGGCCTAGGAAGGAGTGCATTCAAAAAGACTCGGTTCTCAAAAAGATAATACATGCAGAAGAGATAGGTCCTGGTGTCATTGTTGATGGGTTCTCCATCTGCCAACTTTCG
>PVIU01027682.1:0-20082 GCA_004026605.1 Ondatra zibethicus | reverse complement strand
AGGGATGGGGGTGGGCCTTGGACTTCCAACAGGGCAGGGCACCATGCCCTCTTTCAAGGAAGAAGGGGGAGGGAGGAGGGGTGGGGGGTAGTGGGAGGGGACCGGGAGAAGGGGAAGAAAGGAAAAAAAATTTTTTTATCTTTAATTATGTTCTTGAATGGAAAAAATAAAACAAAACAATGTATGGAAAAAAAACAAAAACAAGGTTCTGATGGCTTGAAGATATGGAGGAGAGAAAGTAGAAGCTACTTCTAGCCTTGAATCTAATCATTTTAAAAGAAATAAAAGATGAAGTTGAAGGTCAGGCAAGAAACTGAAAGAATTTTCCAGGTTGCCTTGCCTGCCTTTTAGATGACAAAAGAAAATACTTGCGTAGAAGGTTATGGACAACTAATGGAAGTGCCAAGTTGACGGCACATGTCAAACAAAGTTGTGGTGCCTGGAAGGAGTCAAAGGAGAAACAAAACTGCTCCCTAAGGCCCAAATAAGACAGGGTTAGTTCTTCACCCTAAAATCTGTGGGACAAAGTATCAACTTTTTGATCAGTTTATCTTAACTCTGTGGAAGAGGAGGTTCCTCGGGATCCTTTCTCCTAGGTAAGGAATGCAGCACCCCCAGGGTGGCATTCCAATGTACATACATGAGCTAGTGTTTTGTTTGCAGGAAAATAGATGCAACTGGAGAACTCTGGTAAGTGAATTGTGAGCTCCACAGAAATAGAAATACTGAAAGATTTCTCTTATGTGTGGATGCTGGATTTTATATAGACACATAACATCATGCTTTTATATATAACATGACAGTAGATGTGATACTTAGAGAAAGGAAGGGAACTATCAGGTGGAGGAAAGAGAAAAACACGAATGAATGAGTATATAGGGGATTTGGACAAATGCATTATATACTTACATGACACTGGCCTTATGAAACCCAGGAGTATGTACATAGAACATATGCCAATAAAAAATAGTGACAGCATGATGAGGAATGTACAATCGAAGTGGTTGACATACTTTATATAGAAAAGAAAAGAAATGAAAATGTTATACTCATGGTTTAGGAATAATTGAAAACCAAACCAACCAAACAAATAATGACCCTGTGGGCAGTGACTCATTAAGATGATCCTGCTCCTTGATAAGTGGCCGTTTTTAGTTTCTTTGGTAACAGTTGTGGGAAACCTTGCAAGCCTTAGCCTGAGTGCAGACTATGCTGGAGGGGAAGAATGAAGCTCAAGTCGATACCATCTTTGCAGGCACTAGGTCAAACCCTCCAGTGTATGGCCTCGTGTTTTCTTCTTTGTACATATTTAAGCATAGTAAAAACTTTGGCAAAAGGTTACTATGCGTTAGTTATCACTACAAAGCTTTAGGCAGAGCATCTAAACTCCCTGGCATGTAGCAAAGCACCTATGACCTTTATAGTAGGACTGAGTTCTGCTGGCTGATAAACAGAGCTCAGGGATAGGGCCTAGGGAAGCATCAGAGATAAACATAAGGAGAGATGCTATTGGTGGAGGATGCAAAGTACATGGGGGACTCTTTCATAGGGATTGATTCTATTCACTGAGAAACAAAGCTCAGGATTATGGCAAGAACAATGATCAGGATATTGGCTGAATTCAAGGGGTGGCTGGCTCATAGGAGAATAGTGAAGGATCACCAGGTTGTTTGACCACTTTTACTCTGGCATCCCAGGTGACCAGGCATCATTCATTTCCTTCCTTTGAACAGCTCCACGTGATCTACAGTCCTGCTTTTTCCAGTGCTTACTATAAGCTTTGTTTCCTACAAATAGCAAAGATGTAGGTGGGAGGGGAATTTTATAAAACCTATTTCAAGAGGAAGTGCCAGCTGACCTACGAAAGATTGTGGGCACTTAGTCTAAACAGCTCTGCAACGTCAAGAATGTAGGAGACAGGTTGAGCTTATTGTCATGATGGAGTCAGGATGTGTCACCCTTTTCACAGCTTCCTGCTGAGACTCAGATAGAAGCCACAGGTGTGAGGCATGTGTATATGGGGTGGTACATATGTTATTAATCCCAAAGGTGCAAGGAGAAAGACATCAGACCCAAGCCATCATGGCCAAATTAATCAAAGTCAGCTTTTTAATTCCTGTACACGGACTATTTCCCTCTAAGATAGGATTTGAGAGGCCAGCTGTGAATGTGAGAAAATAGGCTTTTATTTGCTCAGAGGTAGGGGGCATGGGGTTTCTAATTGGGGGAGAAATAGGTGAGGTTGCAGGAGCAGAACATAACAGGTGGTCAAAACAAGGTAATCACAGAAGGTAGTCATAGCAACATAGTCATAAGTGGTCCAAAGGTAGGGTTGAAGCAAAGGTAGGGTTGTAAGATGATCATAAACAACTTTTTGAAACAAAGACATGGTTATCATTCCCGGAACAGACAGTGCAGAACCATTTGTTGTTAAGTTTACAGGTTTGGCATAGCCCCATCCTTGAGAAACAGAGGTTTAATCATAAACAGGAATGAACCTAGTTTGTCTTTACTCTCAGATGGCTTTTAAGCCTAAGATGGAGGTTGTCTGGTTCTTCACTTTCTCCTTCCCACTTCTCTTAGTCTTAAAGCAAACAGTATTCTTAGACCATGCACTAAACAGGGACAGAAAAGCCTGGGGAGAATCTCTTGACTAATATAATAGTTTGAGGATGGATCCCCTGAGGGATGAAGATAGAGAAATCCCCATTCTGTTTACTTTGTTCTGATGTTTTTTCCAGCCTAGCCTCATAACAAGCCCCAGTCCCAAATGTGTCCATAGGTAGAAGTAGTGGCAGAAACTATTGTTCAGTCAATGAAAAGTCAGAGAAAAGTCCAGTTCCTTGAACAGTGAGAGGAAGAAAGCTTCATGCTAGGAGCTGTGGCTCAAATACTGCCATATTGTTCTTTTGTCTGTTCCCCTGTGATTTGCTCTAGAGACCATCCATGTTCAGAAAGTATATGGCAGCATCTCTCTATCTATCTATCTATCTATCTATCTATCTATCTATCTATCTATCTATCTATCTATCTATCATCTGGACAGGTGTTTGAAAACAATGAAAATTAGACAGCTACAGAAGCACATAATACAATCCCAGCACTTGAGAGGCAGGAGGATATGAAATTCAAGGTCTTGACTACATAGACAAGCCTGAGCTAATGATGCATCCCAAGACATTTTTTTAAAAGAATGAAAATAAATAAAAAAATAGCTAAAAAAAACTATAAAATATTTGGAAGCCAAAGAGTATAATGACAGGCTGGAGAGATGGTTCACCAGGTAAGTGCACTGACAGCTGTTGCTGAGGCTCCAGGTTGAATTCTCAGCATCCACATGGTGGCTAGCAACCATTTGTGAGCCCAGTTCCAGTTGATTTGATGCCCTTTTCTGCCCTATATTGGCACCAGACATGCATATGATAAGTACACACAGCAAAAATACTCATGCCCATAAAAGAATAAGTAAATAATAATAAAATCCAGAGAAATATAATGAGAAAGAACTCTAGACATTAACATCGTAAAGAGAAAAATGAAAGTTTGTATTTATATGGTTACAGATAGTATGTTATAAGCACAGAAGTATCTCAAGAAATCTGAAGGAGAACAACCTTCTGGAGCTGCTGCGTGAGTTTTATAAGAACACAAGATGAAAGACTAATGTCATTAAAGAAATACAATCATACAATGAACAATCAAACAACAGGAATAACAACAGAGAATGAAACAAAATTGAATCATTAGCTTTCAAGATATGAGCTGTTCATATTTTAATGTAATAAAATACATACTACAAGGTACCCAACACACAGTGAATAAGAGTTTGCATTGTACATGCATGAAGATCTAAGTTAGAATTTCTGTCAGCTAGGCAAATCTACCTTAGCTTGGCATGGCAATTTGAGAGAGTGCACATAAAGACAGGCAGAGCTTGCTAGTCAGACAGCCTAGTAAAAATAGTGAGGTTCTAATTCAGGGAGAGACCCTGTCTTAATGGAATAAGAAAAGAATGGTAGATAAAGGCACCTGATGTCCTCTGGCCTCTATGTGCCCATAGACACATAGACACTCATGTGATTTTACCACACACATGCCACACAAGTACACAGTTGTATTATAGAAAATGCTGTCAGAAAATGAAAAGTCAAGACAGTCCAGAAGGAGGAATATGAATTATGTGGTCAGAAGAATTTAGATGTAGAATATATGAAATATCTTCAAAGTCTGAAAGTAATCAAATTGCTCAATGGAAAATGGGAAAAAATAAAAGACAATATTTGACCAGTAGGCATGGTGGCACATGCCTTTACTACCAGCACTAGAGTGTCAGAAGCAGGTAGACCTCTGTGAATTTCAGAGCAGACTGGGCTACAAAATAAGATCCAGTCAACACACACACACACACAGACACACATGGGAGGGGGAAGATAAAGAGACAAAGAGACAGAGAAACAGAGATAGAGGCAGACAGGCAGAGACAAGGGAAGAGGGAGAGAGAGAGGGACAGTCTACAGAGGGGAGTAGACTTTCATTTCAAAAGATTTTCAGTATTACTATCGACCAGGAAGTGGACATTGAAGCTATAATATGACACCGTCTCTCAGTATTATCATAAAGATAATACAACTTCATGTTGCCAAGTGCTGCTGAAAACGTAGTCCCACTGGAAATCTCACTTATCCCTTGTGGGAATGAGAAACAATGCAGGCCCTGCTACAGCAGTTGGATTGGATAGATGTTTCTAACGTGACACAGACACTCTCGGAGTTCTTCATCTTTCTTTATTACACAAACAAATACATGTTCCCATAAAGCCACAACACTTTTATATCAGGGCAACTCACTCTTGTTCAAAGCTAAAAATAACCTGTATTGCTCTCAATTGATAATTAATAATCCAGATGAACCTGTACAGAGGACCACTCAGACATACCAAAGAATAAGCCATTGACATAGGAAAGAATGCAGATCAGTGTCAGTTGTATAATAGTTAGTGAACATCACCATTCTGGAAACATTATGCAATGAATGATTTCATGTATATGACTTCTGGAACATGTGAACATGTGACACTTAGAGGCAAAGCGCACCACAGAAGAAACTATGGCATGTATGGATACAGGTGAAGTAGCATTTGTCCATTTTACGGTTAATGACACTATTATGAGTCACTCGGCTCTTCTGTCTCTGCAAATCGTGAAGAGGACATGTTTTCAAGGACATGGAATTGTAAAGCCTGAAACATACAATTACTGACTGTGATAAACAAAGTAGAAAAAAATCAAAATTCACAGTAATAAATACAACGAAGCACTTCATTTTTTGGAAATGTGCTATTTTCTCCTTCTTTAGACACCAGCCATTAAAATGATGGAGGCTTAAGGAGATGTCTTTCTTCTTGCTGGCCTATAGAAAACATAAAAACGGTTCTAAAGAGTTTAGAATATGTTAAAGTGAGAGATGTTAAAAAGTTAAAATCATTGACAAGCATAACACAAGGTCAGCACGAGGAAAGCACAGGGTTACAAGGGGCATCCTATGCTGTCCACTTAGGGTGTACAACATATCACTGCAACACACAGAGTTCCATCTGATGTTCACACAGCCTGTGACATCCATTTCAATCTGTATTTGCAAGGAGTTGATGAATTGCTCCGCCCAAATTGTTTCTTCCATAAGAAACATGTTTCTTTTCCTGGTTCTTTACTTCATATCTTAGGATGAAGTTACTATAAATAGTCATTCTTTTCTAGAACAGGTCTGTGAAGGAAACTAATTCGAATGTTTTATTTGTTACTTAGTCTTACGGGCGGTAATACATATGCTTTGTTAAATAAAAGCTAATTAATTGCATTCATCTATTTGTTGGCTACTATCTCTCAATTATCTACAGATTTGTGTAATTATATCTTAAATACTGTACTAATTTGTTCACCCAAACATCAAAGGTTGATTTAGTTTGATTAAGTATGTCTTGGCATGAACTTATGAACTCCATTTCAAAGACTAAATCATCTTTTTAATGAATAGGGTCCAGCTTAATTAATTAAATTGAATCAAACACTAGCAAGTGATCTCTCTGCCTACCCAGTTTTGTAGGTTGGATCATCCAGGTAAAATGCTTACAGTTATTGGTATTCCATTAGTAAGTCCAATTAATTTCACAGAAGTTTGAATAATTTTTATTATTTTCAAAATAATTACTAATTATTACTTCACAGGTATTTTCACACTCTGACATTCATTTAAATCATGAACAATTGTTAAATTAGTTATGGGACATTCATTAAAAAGAGAATAGCTTTTGAAATTCACAAGGGGTAAAACTGATATCTTGTGGAGTACCATGAGCTAAACTGTGTTTTCCCGGCTAATAGGAACTCATTGGTATGAACTTGAAGCATGCAGTTTTCTCTAGAGCACCAAGAACCTTTACTTAGGCACAGGCCTGAATATCTACACATCACATCTAGCTGCCTGAAATTAGGAAACATCCAAATGTCTCTCAGCTTCAGCCCACTATCTGTGACTTCAGTACAGAATGTTGTTTCCCTAATCAGAACATTCTTATAGTTAAATATTTTTAACACAATGCCTGGAAGACAAGATATCATCTAATAAATGTTAGTTTATTAATAACTGCTGTTATTGTAATTTTTGTAAATATTAGTACCAGCATTAAATAAACTATTAAGTAGAAGAACAAGATTCATGAAGACAAATAAGGGAAGAATAAAGCAGTAGACTGTACCTGATTATTCTTAAACCACACTCATTTGAGACAGACAGAGGTCAGAGGTTAACATTCTATCTAGAATCAAGGCTGAAGGAAATATCTGACCCAAGTGTCTTGGGAGAGGTGAAGAAATGTGGATATATCATCCATGATATTATAATCCAAATATACCCCCACACTATGCTTTCCCTTAAGTGTTGAGAGCTGCTTGGTCACAGGTCACAAGGCAGAAAATGGTAGTGACACTAGAAAGTTTGGGTGTCAATCCATATAAAAAGCCCATCTTGAAGAGCTATACTTATAGAAGCTACATGAGCTGGAATCCATCAGCTGAAAGAAAACATATAAGCAATTTAAACAAGGATATATCAATATGTATTACGATCTGGTTAACTTTCTCTTCAATAGCCTTGTGGCTTTATGATCACAGTAATGTGGTTTTCAATAGACTTATAACTGTAAGCACTGCCTTCTAGTTAACTTTCTAGTTTGCAAAACATCTCTCTGCTTCCCAAGGAGGGAAAGAATAAGAGAAAATTCTTATGAAGACCCTAGGGCTGGGGGAGAATGAAGAGGTGGCAGCCTTAGAATCTGGAGTTTCATACCTTGTAAATGAGGGCCGGTAGGAAGGCTGCCTGGAGTGCTGTGGGGTAGACTTGCTCACAGACTGGGGCTATACTACAGCACAGGCAGACTTAAACTCCAGAAGGGGGACGCAAAGCTTCTGTTGGCATTGGCAGCAAGAGAACCTGTGTCTACAGACCAGTTGCTAAGTCAAAGTCTTTTGCCGCAGAACCACACTGTGGGGTGTTCTTCACGTGTGCCTTTTTGCAAGCTAGACAAGGGAAAGGAGATTGAGCCCAGCCTTGGTTTCACAAAGCAGGACCACAACTGGTTCAGTGGCAGGAAATTAGTAACATCTCTGTAGGGCTTACTAATAACGTTAGGGTCCTCTTGGCTAACACTTACTCAATTTTTCTAATAACCTTGTAATTTAGAAATGACGCTGTCTCCTGATCAAAGACAAAGAGAACTAATTATAGAGTGAAAAAAATATTTAGGTCACTTAGTTGTTACATAAAAGATGAAGCAATTTCTTAAGGAATGAGAATATCTTAGAAGTTAAGAGTGTCACACAAGAGCACCAACTAGGTTTGCGAGTGGAAGTTTCAACACAACTTTGGAAATTGTGGTTAGTATTTGTAAATCGAGTAAAGCACCCAGTCAATGGATTTATTTTAACCTGCTAACCAGGCTATTTTCTGTAAAAACTAACTGTGGGCTTGTCTAAAACATAGCCATGCATTACCTGAGTAGCTATCCCTTGGAAGGAAGCCTAAGCCTCTTTGTAGGGACTCTCTACAGATTTAGCATCGGGAGCCAATGCTATGGGGTGAGGTATTTAACATGTAGAGTTTAACATCTTTTTGTTTGTTTGTTTGTTTTTTGAGACAGGGTTTCTCTGTGGCTTTGGAGCCTGTCCTGGAACTAGCTCTTGTAGACCAGGCTGGCCTCGAACTCACAGAGGTCCACCTGCCTCTGCCTCCCAAGTGCTGGGATTAAAGGCGTGCGCCACCACCGCCTGGCTGAGTTTAGCATCTTTTGGCATGATATTAACAGGATGAAGTAGACTCAGCAGATCTAGACATATACCTCAGTTTACACAAGAAAAGAAACTGAAATTATTTCATTTTAATGCTACAAGTAATGGGAGAGGGAATAGAATATATGGCAGTGGGAAAATCTGCAAACTTAGAGAATGGGCAGTCGTTGTCCCAGGAGCAGAAGAACAAGACTTCTCATAGCCACAAAGGCTTTGATTCTCTGACAGACTCAGCATTTAATGTCAGGGGAAAATACAGCACATACACAAGCTGGCAACATGATGCTAGACGATGGGTCTGGAATGTGCCCTGCAGGTCATAGCATTAAAGACAATCTTCATCATGGGTCTGTTGCAAAGTCATGGGACCTTTAGCAAGTTGTGCATAGCAAGACAGTTTATGTTCCTGGAAGAACGCCTTTAAGAAAGATTGTGGGATGCTGGCCTTATTCTGCTCTACTTTGTTTCTCAGCCACCGTGAGTTGAGCAGTTTTCCTAAATATTGCTTACCTTGGCATGCTGCCTTGTGGCAAGCCCAAGATTGAGTGATTTGTTTGAATATCAACTAGACCCCCAAGGCTGTGAATCTCTTCATTTTGTAATCTGAGACCTGAGGTACTTGCTTCACTGATGGAAATTTAACCAAAGTAGATAATTGAAAATGAGGAATGAGGTATGGGCCAGGGTTTGGAGCAACCAGACCCAATCATATGCAGCTATAGAGCAAATACTAACTCAGAGTGTGACCTGTGATTACCCCATGGACAAATGAATTTGTGGGAACAAAATAAAGGAAGAGAAAAGGAAGATAATACATAGTGAAAAGGAGGTCTCACTGACCTAAATTGGAACAGTTATTGATAGAGGATAGATTTAAGAAACGATTTTCAATTTTGCTGAGAAAAGAAAAGCAGGAAGCAGAAGGATTTGAGAATGTCTCCAGAGCTTTGCTTTGTCTAATTAAATAAAAGTTGGAGTCAGTAGGGAATGATAGTAACACCTACGTGGCTCTCTACTTCATCTCTTAGACATCTTCTAGGCATGTTAATTAACTCATGGGTTTGAATTCTGCATCAGAATTCTGTACTGAGATTTTAAGAAACAACAAAGGTACAATTATGATGAAAATTCACAGGCAGTCATTTTTAACCCAAGTTTATTTCTTTTGTTCAGTAAATATTCAGTATAATTTATGTATTTTTATGGAATCAATACATGTCTCTACCAATAAACTTCGTGTTGAAGTGTTTTGGTGACACTGTGCTATGCTGAGAACAGTCCTTATGAAGCCTTTATAGTTTTCAGGCCACCCTCTGTCAACTTCAAAATAATGTTTTCAGTTAAGTAAATGTACATTCCTCCCATGTAATAATGCAGTACACTTAGGATACACACCTCCAGATCTGAAACACTCCACAGAGCAGCACTGCAGCATTTGAAGAAGCAATCAGAACAAGAGAATCCTAATCCAAGTTCTCCCCTTTCTGTTTCCTCACACAACACAAACAACACAAGGGTTTTATATTGTCCTGTTCTGTACTGTTTGTTGTTTGTAATTCTCTATTCTGTGAGGCAGCGTGGCTTTATACTTGACTAAGCAGTTGTGCCTCAGTGAGAGTCTAAGTGTCTGAGGAGGGCCGTGGAGAGTGAGGGTACTCAATGCGTCTGAGGAAAAGAGCAAACACGGGCATGACTACTTTATTGAGTATATTTTAGGGCTACTTAACATTAAGCCACTGCACTGAAGATTGTGAGTAATAACTAGATTACTTGTTAGGAAAAGGTCTAAAATTTTATGAATCCAACTGATAATATCAAAAGCATAAGTACAGTTTTACTTAATACTGGAAACCTATTAAGCTGAACTAGTTTCCTCAAAATGTTATTTCAACTAGCAAATTCGTATAATAATCCCCCCTTTTTAAGACTTTATTTGTTTATTATATTTGGTTTCCTGCCTGCATGTATGCCTGCAGGCAAGAAGAGGGCACTAGATCTCATTACAGATGGTGTGAGCCATCATGTGATTGCTGGGAATTGAACTCAGGACCTTTGGTAGAACAGTAGTGCTCTTAACCTCTGAGCCATCTCTCCAGCTCCATAATTCTTCCCCCCCTTTTTTTTTTAGATGCCTGGCCCCTCCTTCTCCGTGCAGATACTTTTGGTCAGCTTGAAGTAACAGGTTTCATACGCATGGTCGCTGTGCACTGGTAGCTGATTAGCTGTTGAGACTAGAAGGAGGCAAATGAAAGGCAAGATTGATTACTGACTATTTTAGTTTCTGTTCTATTGCTGTGAGGAGATCCTATGATCAAAGCAACTTATAAGAGAAGTCACTTAATTGGGGGCTTGCTTGCAGTTTCAGAGGGTGAGCTTTTGACCATCATGGCGGGGAGCATGGCAGCAGGCAGGCAGGCGTGGCGCTACAGCGGTAACTGAGAGCGTATAACCTCAGCCTCATGCAGCAGGTAGAGAGCTAGACTGAGCCAAACAAAGGCTTTTGAAACTTCAAAGCCCATCCCCAGCGATGCACCTCCTATAACAAGCTTCTTAATCATTCTTAAGCAGTCTTCCAACTGGAAACCAAATACCTATGAGCCTATGGGCATTCTCATTTAAACCACCATGCTTCTGAATAATCCCTTGATTCTCCAAATGCCCACATTCTTTGATCCAAAGAAGCACACTTTCTAGGTTTATTATTTTAAGGTGATTTATCAAGACATTTGATAGTTCCTAAATGCCTACTTTATTCATTCAAATGTTCTATAGTAATGTCAAAAGCATAGTACATGTTTTTACTTAAAAATGAAATAAATAATGACATGCTGGTCCTAAGTGACTGAGAATGAGTTCAAGGGAGATTTGACAGAGAAGGAAACACCAAGCAGAAAGTGGAAACAAGTTCTAGACGTTGGTATTGAATAGACAAAAGGATCACAAGCACAAAATCACAGGTTTTAAGAAAATGCAAGACTGAATACCAGCTTGCCCAACTAGCCGAGCTAACCAGTGGATGAGTAACAGACTACCTGCCCAATGCTGGGTAATGTACAAACTCACAGACCTCTGCCACTGCTTTGTTTCTATATTCTGAATCCTGGTTAGTAGGTATTTTGTGCGGCTTCATAGGAGAAGCTATGGTGCCATGTCTCTCTCCCTCCCTCCCTCCCTTCCTCCCTCCCTTCCTCCCTCCCTCCCTGATCTTTGCACATTGCTGGCAATAGCAGAAGCTTATATTAAAGAGGTTATGACATCCATCCAATTTCCTGTTTTTTTGTTTGTTTTTATTTTTGTTCTATTTTTTTCCTGAAATGGGCTTTGATAGTGGCCCTATTGCATTTTGGGTGACATTTTTTGGGGGGTGGCGGCACCCTGGCTCCCTTCTCCCAGATATATAGGTATTGCTAGCTCAGAGAATGTGTCTCTGTTGTATTGAGCCTGAGATAGGGAGGGAAAGCCTAGTCCTAGTCTGTGTGGTCCTCTGTGTGTACTTGCCTCCCTAGCTGTCCCATCACGGTAAGAGAGCTCTTTAGCCTTTCATTCATCCATGCTTTGACTGTACCATCTGTTCCCCTCCAAATCTTTTCTAGCATGAAACTTTGTTTCTAAGCTTTGCACTGTAACAGATATCCCTCATGTGAAACTAATTTTGTGCTTGAATGCGTGAGTCACTGAAACCTCAGGCTGACCCTGCAAAACAGCTTATGAATTATGTTAGTTTTCAACATAGCTTTGCTATGGATGTGAATATGATAGGATAAGTCAAGGCCCCATTTAAGTGTAGATTCAACAGACTTCTTAAGTTCATATAGCCCTTGCAAGTCCATGCAGTATGAAAGTTTCAAGATTCCTTCCAGGGGCTTGTGGAGATGCAGCTGTGAGACAAAAGCCACTTCAACTGAGAAGTGAAGATTTGCCCTTCAAAAAGCCTTCTAATCAACTTGCTAGGAAAAAAAAATGCTATAAACAAAACATCATACCTTCCTCCTTCCTGTTAGTTTACATTTGTCTTTTGTTAGATCGCCATCTTTTTTGTTTACTGATTGCTGGGTCCTGCCATTTCATCTCTGCTTCTCTTATAGAACGTCCCAGTAATGCTGTTTTCCTCTCTGTTAAGGTTTCAATAGCCACCCATGAACTAGGGGAAGAAGGGAAAGGCCACTCCAATGTATGACAAGGCACTCTCTGATCTTCTACCTACCTGTCCTTCAATCACTTGCCCATGCAATTCACCCCCAAAGAAAATGTGCTCCCAAACCCTTGAAGGATACTTGAGGCTTTCCCATGCCTCCCACTTTCCCTCTCCCATATACGTGAAGGGAGTCATCTGCTTTTATCCACTGAAGCCAATTTTGCTCACAGTTTAAATCACATAGTTTAAACCACGAGAGAAGACTATTGCATTTTCTTTCTTATTTCCATAGACTTTCTGTATGCTTTGGTAACAATTTACCCTGAACCCTACTTAGGGATTGTTATATGTACCTTTATTTTTTTTTTGGCCTGTATTCTCTAATCCTTACAATTCCAGTTTTAAATAGTGTCTGTGGCATATAACTTGTGTCAGTAAATATATTTAATTTTCCCAAAAGAAGCAGCAATGGACATTTTGTGCAGCTTAGATTATGCAGAGAAGAATGTCATTTTTTGAACCTTTCTATCCTCTGTGATCTAAAACCAAAGTCCACGTGCATTGCTCTGATATCTATAAAGTCTACTTAAGCATTTGCAAAGAAAATTGCTCACAGAAGCTTCCTACTTGATGACAAATAATGGTTGCTTGAATTTCAAAACAGGCTACCAAGCTGGTAATGAATAGCATGAAGATTAATTTCTTTCTGAGAAGCTTTCCTCTTTCATTGTACCAGGATAATTTTCTCAGATTTTCCATAATACCGTGAAATGATAGAGAAATCCATTTACATTGTCTTTTTTATGATTTTAAACAAAAGGTAACATAAACCCTTTCAGTTTGTTCAACTGTAGCTTAATTCAAAAGCTCTGATAAAATTCAGTTATATAATAGCTTTATTGAAATTACATTAAACAAATATTTGTCTAAGTTCTGCTCTGTTAAATAACATCTCAAATTTCTCTAGGAAAAAATGTTTTAATTCTGGTGTGATGACATTAATTACAGTGGTTTCTGGTTTTCAGAATAATCAATATGAATTTCACAAATATATTTAAGAACTTCTCTTACTGACTTTGTACCATATTAAATCATACTCCACTGTATGTCCAAAACTGAAAAACAGTTTCAAGTTTTCTTGAGTATTTTATAAAATAGTTTTGAAGTAACAAGCCTGGACTTTTTGCCCAGGCTTCTTTCTCTAGTAACCAAGCCCGCTCTAATGAAACTGGGCTCATGTACTCAATCATCAAGTTATTTAGGTAGTTATAGGAAATACCTGCACTATAATCACACTTCCAGACCTCGCATGTGTTCTCAGAGATGTGTAATATTGGATAATATATTTTTAAAGGTTCCATATTGTATAGCCTATTCCATAAAGGATTTGAAGAGTGTTTTAAAGTGAAGCACTCATAAATCAGAGCAATTAAAATTTAAAGGCAAATGAAAATCCAATTAGGAAGATGATAAAGGCCCATAGGATGGTTTCCTTAAATGATTTAGTTGCATCCTTCAAGCACTACCTTCTCCCTGTGGTTCCTGTCATAGCACAAGCAGAGAGGAAAGTAAGAAAACTTTGATGCTTCATTTTTTTTTTCTTGGAGAACATTTCTTAGCTCAGCTAATAAGAGTCTCTGGTTGATGCTGGTATCATCCAAAGATTTTGGAACAGTACCTGTGTATAAATACCATTTTGAAGAATGGAGAGACATTTTCAAACAACTCTCCTACAAGCTGAAGTGGTTGGTTTTAAGTCTAATCCAGTGGATACAGAATGATATGATGAACTTCTTTTGTTATTTATATATCAATATATATATATATATATACATATATATATGTGTGTGTATGTATGCTGTCTTAAAGAGGGGTGCCATGGTTGGTTTTAATGTCAACTTACCATTAATTGGAATCACCTGAATTAGGAACCTCACCTGAAAAATTGTCCTGATTGATGAGGGAAGACTACCCAAAATCTAGATGGCTGGTAGAAACAGATTTAAATAATAATAATAATAATAATAATAATAATAATAATAATAATAATAAAGGTATGTCAGAAGAAAGTTTACTGCATGGTCTTTTGCTGGCTTTGTTTCCTCTCTTACTGATGAGTTACTCTGCCCCATTTTTGTTGTTGTTGCTGCTGCTGCTGCTGACTCCTTCACTTGACAGTAGAATTAGAATTCCTAAGCTTTCATCCTAGAATATGGATCAGCAGATCTAAAGGAGCTTCCCTGGGTCCCAGCACTAGATTTGGCCTACTGATGACCCTGTCTTGTGGACTTAGTGACTGCCAGTCATCACTTCCTAATGAGAAACAGCTGTTCTTGGAGTAGTCCAATTGCTGAAACACCCAGCATCCAGGATTGAGGAGCCAGTTCTCAGCATCTCAGGTGATGTATATTTGTCTTTGGTTCTGTTCTCCTAGTCACCATGTCCATCCACTAGCACCAGTGTGAATTTCTAGGTTGGGAGAGGGCCAGATATAGGTGGTGATAAATCTTGCAAGTGTTTTATGTAAGAGGTCTCTTGATAGGGAATGGATGTTCCAGTTTTCAAATTATTTCCTATTACTACCAGTAATACAGTTACTGAGAAGGCAAGTACAAAGAACAACTTTGTAAAGTTTTGAGCTTGGCTTATACTATCTTAAAAGGACGATCATATTAAAGCTGAATGTGGCTGTATTAAGCTGAGTTAATAAGAAAATTCTCTAAAACTCATATTTGATTATTTCTACTAGCTTTTTTCTACTGAGCTTGGAATTTGTTGTTGCTTTAATGTTTGCTTTTTATTCACTTTTTGGTTTCAAAGATGCTTTTAAAGGAGCTTTATTAATTCCTAAATAATTTCTTGCAATGTGTTTTGATCATATTCGTCCTCATCTCTCCCTTATTTCCTTCTATGTCCCCACCAACTTCATATCCTCTTTCATTTGTAAAAATAGTAATAACTTACTTACTCTAATTTGTTCTGCTCATACATTTCTAGACATGGGGCCATCCCTAGACGTGTGGTCAACCAACCAGGAACTAAACCGTTAAAAAATGAGCTCTCCCTTCCCCAGAAACCATCAACTGTCCATAGCCTTCAATTAGCAGTGGGAGCTCATAAACCTCTTTCCACTTCATGTAAGAATATTGACTTGCCTGATCATGTGCAAACCACCACAGACGCTGTGACTTCATGAGTAGAATGGTTCCTGTCATGGTAGATGATTTTTTCTGATCCTCCCTTACCTTTGGAATCTACAACCTTCCTACCCCTCTTCTATAGTGATTCCCTAAGTCTTGGGGTAGATGGGTATGAGGTAGATGTTCCATTTGTTACTGAGTACCATTGGGTTACTCATTCTCCACATTTTGAGCAATTATGAGTTTCTACACTAATAAACATCTACTCCACAAACAAGCTTCTTTGATGAGGACTGAGAGAAGAAGGAAACTTTGCTTACAGAGATTTGAAATTAGAGGAAATTTTGATGGTATGTGTATTTCGCAAAATAGCAGTAATAGGGCATCCTTGCAATCTGTGAGTCCCCCAGCCTTGGACACTTGGCCAGATTTACAGAAACAGATCTTTCTGTGATGGGAGCCTTAAATGTGACCAGAAATCCATTAACTGCCTCTATAACATTTGTGCCAGTATTGTAGCCAAAGACATATACCATACCAGTCATTTTTGTAGTTTATAGAGTTCAAAGCAGGGTAAGACTGTTCAATATCCCCCACCCAGCAGCCCAAATAACACCTTCTGCTGTTAGGAGAGCTTGCCAATAGGGAAGGAACTTTCGGTAAGGACCAAGGTGATTTCTCCTTGTTCTGTGACCAGTGTATGTGATATCTTCAATAAAATACTTGTTGTTAAGTTCTTGTGGCAACCAAGAGAATGCCACATTTGTCTTTCTGATCAGGCTTTTATCACAGAGCATATATAATATTTTCTAGCTCCAACTACTATCAATTAATTAATTCTCTTCCTACTGCTTTGAATTATTTTTTGTTATTTGTTTTCAGTTACATCATTATTTTACTAATTTGAGCTCTTTTTCTTTTAAAAATGTAGAAACCTAGTGCTTTAAACATTCCTCTCAGAATTGTCTTCTTTGGCTCACCCACATTGTGTTTTGTTCTTTTTCATTTTCACTCACATTTTTTTTCCTTCGTGATGTCTTCGTTGACCCATTTATTATTTAGTAATGTATTACTTAGTTTTCATGAGTTTGAGTGGTTTCTGTAGTTTCTACTGCCATTGATAGCTTTATTCTGTTGTGGCCAGACAGAATGCAGGATGTTATTCAATTTTTGCTGGATTTACTGAGGATTGCTTTCTGTCCTAACATGTGTACAAGGAGAGAGTTCTATGATGTTTTGATACGAATATATATTTTATAGTGATTATATGGAATGTTCTATAGATATCTGTTAGGCACATTTGATTTATGATACTACTTAATTCAAATGTTTCCTTGTTCAGTTTTGTACAGATGACCTGTCTGTTTGTGAGAGTTGGGTATTGATGTCACCTACCACTGTTTGGTTATGTTAATTTGTGGCACTGAATGTAATAGTACCTCTTTTATGATATTAAATGTAACTCAATTTGGTATTTAAAATTTTAACTTCCTCTTAGTGAATTACTTCTTTTATAATTATGAAGTAACTCCCTTAATATCTTCTGATTTTATTTGGCATCTATGTGCGAGATATTATAGTTATATATGCCTGCTTGTTCCCATGGGTTAAGATATGCTTTCCCATCATTTTGTCCTAAGGAGGTATATATCCTAGATCCTAAGGAGTGTTTCTTGGAGGCAGCAACAGGATGTATCCTATTTTCTAATAAAGTCTATTAGTCTGTCTTTTTGCTGGGGAATTGATGGCATCATTATTAATAAAAGCTATTATTGAACAACACAGATTAATTCCTGCCATGGTGTTTTATTTGTTGTCTGGTGTTTCCATAGACCTTTTTGGATTAGCTGTTCTGAATTTGTTGTTGTTCTTTTGGTGACCCCTTGAATGTGTTTGCCTTTTACCTGCTTGTCTTCATTCTTACAGCAAATCCAGCTTCATATCCTTCACTTATATAAGAACCTGTTTCTTCAGAGGATTCAAATGTGAACTGAAGACCAGTGGCACAACAAGAATTTTCTAGTTGTCTCTCCTCATGGACTGAGAAGATTTCAGGTATGGCACATCACTGTTGAACTACATAGACTATGTCATGTAAACCAATCTAAAAAAAAACTCCTTTGAAATATAATAATTCTATCAGTTTCTTTTTCTTGTAGAGAAATCTGACTAATATGCCATGTTGAGAGAGATCTGCCCTGAGGAATGGATTAATGCTATGATAGTCAGTTATATTCTAAGTAAAAGATTTCAATTCTATTTTCCCTTATTTCCTCTATATGTGTTCTTACCCCTCAAACTTTCTGATGTGATGATACAAAGAGATGGCCCCTGCCAAGATGCTCCCTTTATAATAGTCTCAGCCCCCAGATATATGAGAAGTAAAATTTCTTCCCTTTATAAAAGTTCCACCCAACCTGTTGTACTCTGTTATGGTAGCATAGAACATACTAAGACAAGAAGAAGAGTATTAATAATATTCACAGCTAAATGAAAAGAACAGATAAAATGCCGAGACCCAGAATGAACTTGGAAGTTGGGTTTAAAATGGAAAATGTTTTACTTAATCTTGGTCTGAAGGTGAAAAATAAGCTAACAGAATACAAAAGTAAGATGTGCAGTTGCCTTTATTACACTGAGTAATCATTAAATGTTCAGTGAGAGCATGGGCTTTGGATTGATTCAGTTAGGAATCACTGGTCTCCATGACTCCCTCATGGAACAGTTAGAATTTATTATGGCCTCCACTGGAATGTACTAGACAGGATTAAGGAGGGAGGCAGAGACTCCCAGGAGCTTGGCCTTTGTAGATTTTTTTCTCTGAAAAACTTGAGTCTGGTGGTAGTGGTGGAAAGAGCAGCAGGGATGTGGAAAACGAGGCTCATGGGATAGTACTGCTGTGTTCCATTTTGTCATAGGCTGTAAGCCAGCTATCATTGCTCTGCAATTCCACAACCCTGAAACATACCATTAACCACATTGCTCACTAAACCAAACAATTGCTAGGTTCATTTCCAAGTGTCATTGTAAATACTGGGCTCAATCAGCATTCACACCAAGTAAAATGCATCTATTAAAATTTTGTGTCCCTTGTTAGGGCCCAGCACAGTCTCTGAATATGGCATATGACAAAAAGAAAATGCTGACTGAATTGGTATCTTCTAAAGACTATCATTTAAATGAACCTGAGCAGTAAAGGTATGTTTCCTTTCATGTGGGACACAAACCATCAAGGTGTTGAAAAAATAAAACAAATCAGAAGCTAGAGGAATTGGCGTAGGTATAGTTTAGGTTGCTATAAAATAACAAACATTTCATCATTCTAATTGATATGACATATGTGTATGTGTGTGTCCATATGCAACATAGACACACAGACTAACAATATGAAAATAGCAAATTTAACAATTGTATAAATGGCCCAAGACATGACTTTTTATTAATAATAATATTTATTGTGGATAAGGAAAGAATTTCATTTTTGTTTATTTTTCTTGAAGCAGGATCTCACTATATCTTCCAGGCTGTGCTCGAATTCTCAACTCTTCCTTCTTAATCTTATTTCTATATGATTGACTTCAGAAACAATTTTCAATCAGATTATCAGCAACAATAGAAGGCAACTATGACTTCTCAGAGTGGGACTACAGAGATGGCTTACAACTCAAGATGATGAGGAAGGTGTGTGATGGAAAAGAGTGAAGTAGACTAAAATAAGAGATATAATGTGATGGACACATAGTACAGAGGAAAAGCTGCTCTGAGTGATTTCTCCACAAGGCCAGAAGCAGAACTTGAGATGAATCTGACAATTGTGTAGTGACTTTTGTCTCAAGAAAACCCTTGCTGAAATGAGCAACCACAATGGGACAGGGAAAAGAGTTGAACCAATAGTGCTTTAGGCAAGGTCGTCTTTTTACCTACTCTGACAAGGTGCTTGGACCATAACTAGTACCACAGCTTGTTGATACAGTTTGATAGCAGAGGTGAGGGCATAAGTGGCTATACTTTACCCACTGCCCAACCAGTGAATGTCCTGGTGGTAGGAAGAGGTTGTATATTCATACAATCTTAAAGCCACATGATTTCTATTGGTTCACAACACTAGGAAAGAGCAAGGTATTTGTGCGTTTTGATGGTATCACTAAAGAAATGAAGGCAGAGCATGATTGGCAATCAGAAGAGAACACTGATGGACACTTGTTGTAGAATATGAGGTAGATAGAGGAGATTTATATGAAGCAAAGATAATGATCTGGTACAAAATGTGAAGTATGAAGACAAATCTGCACTTGTGTTTGATAAGCAGTGAGTGAAATGGAAACAGTGTTCTTTGTTCTCTTCCTCTACAGATGTTGGGGATGCAGATAGATTTCCATCTGCAAGTCTTCTAGTGCCTGATAATGACTTAAAAGAATGTTTTAACATTACTTTCTCTATATAACTGTCTTGGTCACATCTTCAG
>PVIU01027681.1:0-20081 GCA_004026605.1 Ondatra zibethicus | reverse complement strand
CAATATCATCAAAAAGAAAATACCCTGGGTGCCTAGGGTATTGACTCATTGCATATGAACACTGTGCAAGCATGTAGACATGGGTTCAAATCTCTAGTACCCATGTAAAATTTTGGGTGTAGTCACATTCATCTGCAAGTCAAAAACTGTGGAGAGTGGAGTCAGGAGGATCAATGGGGCTTGTTAGCTTTAAGTTAGTGGGAGACGTGCTGGAGGGATCAATAAAAGACTGACATTGACAGCCATCTCCCATCCTCCCCAGCATTCAGCCCACACACAGGGATTCACATTACAATATCTGTGTACATATTCAACACACATGCATGAACTCACACCCAAAGACTTAAAGAAATAATACATATTTTATTCTAAAAGGTTGCCTTAATTCTGATTAAAGGTACCTGAGTCAGTATCCTGTGTACTTCAACACCAATATTATCTCCTGTGACTTCCGAATGGAGTGCTTACCAATATATCTACACATCCTCAATTTGTGTTTTGTGCAGTAAAGGGGGAAGATTAGTCAAGATAGGAAGGTGTTACCATGATAGCTTTTTCTTTCAATCTATCTTTTTTAGAAAAAAAAATTTTCAGAATTGTGGAACATCCACAGTGTCAGGTCATGAAGACATAACACGGGAAGTGAATTTTCTGCTTTTCTGGCCTTTGCTGTGACAAGGAGACAGGCTGCCCTAGCAGTTTTGTGTATCTACACGTAGCAAAACAACAGCAAACAATGGAAGCACACGTGCTTACAAATTTTTCAGTAATTACAAAGCTTAGGGTTAATGACAGGCTAGACTTCTTGTTGAAGTAAAGTAAGGGTGTCAAGAGACACAGTTACTTCTGATTACAAATGAATTAAAATACACTTCTAATTTTAAGAGCCATTTAAATTTAGGGATGTATCTCAAGTTAACTAGTGTTAAAATTAAAAAGAACATATTTATACATTTTCCCAGGCCCAATTCTTCTTATTGAAGGAAAGAGTGATGTGTGGTAAATGCACACTACATAAAAATATCAAAATATTTTTAATATTTTGTCAAAAATAAAGATTGTTTTCTTCATAACACATGTTTAGTACTTGTAAGCATTTTAGCTGAAAAATGAGCAAACCTCCTACTATACACTCGTTTAATATTAATAATGTTTTAATTTGAAACCTAAACCACTTATTTTTGTCAGTACCCTTGGAAAATTTCTGCTTTCCATGACTCTTTGCTCATGCAGAACATTACACATTTATTCTGGCCCTTTCTTATTTTGGAGGACTGTGCATTATTTTCCTCTTCGATTTTAAGAAGAGCTATAAAAATTGCAATCTGTCACTGACTTTTTCTCATAACCTTGGACCCAGTTCATCATTGCTAAATTGCAAACTTGGCGAAAAGTTGTTTCCATTTGCTTCATTGATTTTAAAAGTGATTGAATTTGAGAACTGCTTTTGTTGACGATTAAGTTCTAGCACAACAAAGTTTGTATGTGTATTCAATTGTTTCCTTCTGCTTTGATGCTAACATGCTCCTTTCTATGGAATACAAGCATAGACTATAGTTGAGAACAAAGAAGGTGATTCTCATTGGCTAACTTGGCCCAGTTGTCTGATTGTATGAACAACGGATAGAAAGGAATTAGCTTGATGTCAGCATTGCGTGACTACTGATATTTGAGTTGAATCTAAATGCCCTGTGTTTAAGCTCTTGGTCCCTGCTTTGGAAAGTCATGGAGTAGAAGGTGGGGTCCTGTGGAAGAAGTACATCACTTTTCTGTTTCATGAGTGAGGAAGTGATGTGATTAGATTAGCTACAACATCATTTCTTTCCTCTTCATAAAGGAGTCTGATTCTCTGGAGCCTTAAACCAAACCAAACAAACAAGCAAGCAAACAAGACAACCACTAAATCTTTTTCTCCCCAATTGCCTTTTTAAAAAGGTTATCTTGTCACAGCAAAATAAATTAAAGTAATACATTAAAACTTGCTATAGATCTCACAGAACTTGTGGGATTGGCAAACCAATGATAGGTTTAACTTGAGGCCCACCCCTTAAGAGAGATCCCATGCCTTACACTGACTGGAGGGTCAGAAACCTGAGAATGGATATCCCAGAGACCTAAGATAGAACCAATCATCACTTACACACACACACACACACACACACACACACACACACACACACACACACACACAAAGAGAGAGAGAGAGAGAGAGAGAGAGAGAGAGAGAGAGAGAGAGAGAGAGAGAAAAGAACAAAACAAAAACAATATTCATCTATACTCTAGATCCATGCCTTGACAAGCCATCATCAGGAAGATCTAAAGCCAAATTTACTAGATCAAGAAATTCAAGACTTGTTGAAAGTTTTTTCTCTTCTCAATATAGATGAAATAAACAGGAGTATTTGTTGGTATTTCTGGGGAATTTGATACACAAAGCTCAAGGAACATTTGACTTAGTAGGTTATATGTATATTATGTATATGTAAGTATATATATGTGTGTGTGTGTAACAATGACAAAGAAGAAATTAATTTGGGAGGGAGTGGATTGGGAGAGGACACAGCATAGAAGCACAGAAGGGGAAAAAGAGAGGAGAAAGGGGGTGAAATGAGGTAATTCATGAAGAAAGTCTCAAAAATAATTTAAACATATTGCAAGTCAATAATATCTGAAGTTAACCCTAAAATTGAGATTATAAAACAATCTCTGTTTAATGCTCACACAATTTCAACATGTTAATGTTTTTGCACTCTAGCTTTAATTTATTACTCTGTAATGCATTATGTTCAGAAGTTCTGATGTGGAAAATTTTTCCTTTGTGTCTTTCATTTTGGTGAGAAGTCAAATATTAGCTTATATTTGTCTCAGCATAGAGGAAGTATTCTTTGGAAATATGTACATTACTAAGGTTTTTGTATTTGCACAATGTCTGCCAATGCTCTGTTAATAAAGTCATTATGAGTACTATTCATCTGTGCCAATAAACTGTCACTAGTCTCACATGTCACATCATAAAATATGACTGTCCTTTCTGCTTGCTAATATTGCATTATGGTATCATGGTAGTGTAACTGAGAAAACAAATTTCCAGTTATGTGGTATTTTTATTATATATTATTTATATATAAATCTTCCTTGATATTTTTATTTTTTTATTCTGAGGTTTTAAATTTACTTTTCTAATTCTGTTATTTTCAATTCTGTCATTACTTTTTCTAATTCTTAGGTTTTCATTTCATGTGAGATATTCATTATTTTGAAATTTTTATTTTTTATTTTCCCAATCTCTCTGCTTTTATCTCTCTTGCCAAAAGCTGAGAAAATGTGCAATATTTTTTCATACATATGTGGCCTTCATATATATCTGTGTGCCATGGGTGTTATTTGGCTGAGGAAACCAGAAGGTATTGGGTTACCTGGAACTGGAGTTACTGATGATTTTAAGCTGCTCTGTGACTGCTGGTAATTGAACCTGGGTTCTCTGGAAGAGAATTTAGGGCGCCCAATCTTTGAGGAATCTCTCCAGCCCCTATCTCACCACAGCAACTAACTATATTATAGTATGAAAAGAATCTATAGCTGGCAGGACTCAGTGTTAATATCTTCAGGAATATAAGCTAGGATAGTAAAGCCACTTCAAACTTTCAATTGACTGTGTAAGACAAGAAGAAATGGGTTGCCTTGAATGAAAAAGGCTCTAGTAAAGACTTGAAAAAGTTTCAGACATTAAAAACATTATTTATGTATCTATACATGTGTGTGTGGAAGTTGGACACGTGTGTGTGCTTACACTTGTGTGCCTATGGAGGCCAGAGGAGGGCAATGGGTCCCCTGCAGCTAGAATTACAGTTGAGAGTAGGCACTGGAAACAAAGCACGGGAACTGGAGAAGAGCAATAAGCACTATCAGACTCTCAACCATTTCTCTAGGCCCCAGGTTTTGGACATTTTAAGACGACAAAATATATATTTAGTTGTTCCATGTCTGAAATTTTATTATCTGGGTCAGAAATTGGAAAGTCATTGGCTGTAGTTTGAGAGAGCAGTGAATTAACTTTTGCAACAATAGATAAAGTTTTTTCATAAAATATATGAAGACTGAAAATGGGCTTCGAACACATTCGTTAAACCACACTAGGCTGGGCCTACCAAGTCCTTTCCTTTCAACCATCATTATCTGTTCTCTCACTGTATCCGCGTGTTGCAGTGCAAGTTACTAATGAAGTTCTTTGTTCCCTGTACATCTTCAACTTAATGAAAAGCAATTGCACATGCATTCCACTCATAGTAATCAGGCTGAGGGATAGGGCATAGCAAGTGCACTTATGCTTCATGTAATGGTTCCGTAGCAGACTTCCAGTCCAGTTTCACTTGAGACTCATAATAGAGTTGGGAAGACTTAAAGTAACTACAAGAGGAGGATATATGTATTTATATAACGTATTATATGCAATATACAAATATGTTTACATGCATTTTATTTAATAACATGACATTTGTTAATATTGAAATTATTCTTATGAAAGGATAGAGTTCGATTAAACTGAAAAGATCAATTTAAGGTTTCCCGTAGCTCGAAATTAAGATCACGTCTATAAAATATCTTTCACTTGTTATATATCTGGTTTAAAGTTCTCATATTTGTGTGAGTTTGTGCAGGTATATGTACAAATCTGTCTATTCAATGTGTATATTGACTGTAATTATCTGAAAATCTACACAGTATTTTTTAATATTTGAACATATGCGCAAAATGACTTTAGAACAGATAATGTTTACAATTTAGTATGGTTCCTATAGTAATTTGTGCTCTGAAGATTATTTGTGGAGTTACTGAGTTCATCCTAATTTGAATGTAAAGCTATGGCATTTATACTTTTCAATGTACTCATTTATAAAGTAGCTGATCTAATATTCACATGGAATGGAAGCTGGCCAGCATTTCAATGGAAGGCACAATCAACTTTGGACATCTCTCACAGAGTGATCTGTGTTGAAAAGTATCCGCTGCCCTTTAGCAGACCACTAAAGTGAATTTAGTGGCTGGGAAAACTGCCAGATAAACAAAAATGCAAACCAAACTCTTTAAACCATAGAATTACAACATCAAAGTAAGCATAATTACTGCTGTTGATATCCTGTCCTACTGGGCATTCTCACCCTGGTAGAACCTCTGATTCCTTAAAGTAGCAAAATCTACTTCTTCCAATATTTTTATCTGGAAATTAAATATATAAGTTTATAATATATTACATTTTAAAACACAGGATGATGCTTATTTTTTAAAGGTTGTATTATTTTTGCTCATGTGGATGAGAGTGGGTAAAGGCCAGGAGAGGAGGTTGTATCCCCTGGAGCTGGAGTTAGGAATGGTTGTGAAATGTCCTATGAAGGTGTCCTCTGAAAAAACAATGCACTCTTTAACAGTTTATATAAATTAAAGATATAAGTACATATTCATATGACTATACAAAATCTGTATATATACAAATGTCAAATTCATGGGCTGTTGCATTATATATATATGTGTGTGTGTACATGAATATATATATATATTCTGCTATTTAGTGTTTTTTGTAGCGTATATGAATTCAAAGCTGACCAACCAGGTGGTATTGGATGAACAACTGAGAAATCATAATACATTATACATTGCTAGCAAACTCACCAGTCTCAAAGAAATTTTCTCAATCATATATGTGATTCTTAATCATATATAAGATTTCTTAATACATACTTATTACAAGTATGATTCAGATCATTATAAAATTAAAAAGTGGACCTATATTGCTGGTAAGTTCTATTAAAATGAGATAATAAGTAATTCTATATTCAGTGATAGCATTAATATAGATATTAACATTATGAACATAGGGAAGCAGTTAAAAATATGAACTCATATGAAACACAAGGAATTTTTTACTTTTCCTAATTATTTTTCTATTAAGGATTAAACCAAGGGTTCATTCATATCAGACAATCATTTTACTACTGAGCTACAACCATACCCATGAAGATATTCTTGACCATCCTTAATACATTACATTTAATTGGAAGAGAAAGTTAAAATTAGTAAAATAATTAACTTTTGGGGTACTTTTTACATACAAATTTTACACATATTAATATGAATTAAAACTAACTTTCAAATAACTTTTAAAGTTGATCCATTAATAGTGATGTAGATATCTCTTCTATTTTTGTCCTGTATGGATTTAGGTATAATTTTCAATAAGTATTAAATGAATAGGGTCTATAGAAAGATTTCTGAACTATTCAGACTTGTAGGAATGCAAACTTGTGCAAACTTGACTTTGGAAATCAGTGTGGCGGTTTCTCAGGAAATTGGAAATCAACTTACCTCAGGATCCAGCAATACCACTCTTGGGAATATACCCAAGAGCTGCCCAATCATACTACAAAAGCATTTGTGCAACTATGTTCATAGCAGCATTATTTGTAATAGCCAGAACCTGGAAACAACCTAGGTGCCCCTCAATGGAAGAATGGATAAAGAAAGTGTGGCACATCTACACATTAGAGTTCTACTCAGCAGCAAAATACAATGACATCTTGAATTTTGCATGCAAATGGATGGAAATGGAAAACACTATACTTAGTGAGATAACCCAAACCCAATAAGATGATTATGGTATGTACTCACTCATTAGTGAATCCTAGCCATAAACAAAGAACATTAAGCCTATAGCTCACAAGCCTAGAGAAGCCAAATAGCAAGGTGAACCCAAACAAAAACATATATAGATCCTCCTGGAAATTGGAACATATTAATGATTATTTCTTGTAATTCTTTTAAAATAGAAAATATTTACTAAAAATAATACAAAATTGTTTATAGTTTATAGTTAATAATGTGTCAAGGATTGAACTCAGTATTGGTATGTGTATTAATATGTGTATTGGTTTCAGGTATTCAAAAGCCAAAAAGAAAGAGCAAAAGTTCATTAGCTGATTAGAGAATTATCATATGCTAAACTAGAGAAAGAAAAATAATTTTTGTATAGAAAGAAACATTTGACACCAACAGATCACTTGAACCAGGTGTGGTATAGCATGTGTGTAATCTGGCACTTGGAAAGAGGAGGCAAAGACTTGGAAGCTCAAAGGAGGTTGCTCTGAGCCACAGCCAATTGAAAACTATTCTGGGCTATCAAAGTAAGTTTATACCTATTACTTACCTAATTGGAAAACACACCCATGTTTAGCGTTTCTTGTTATGACATATTTTGAATTAGATAAAGCGATACAGTTTTCAGTGATATAAGACAAGGAAGAGGAAAATGTCACTCATTCCAATCACTTTCATTTTCTGTCAGAAAGTCCAAGCAGTCACTTACTGTATTCCCCTCCATTTAGCACGTTTTACATTTTTTCTTTGTTTCAATATCCAAAGCAGTGATTTAACTGAGCATTCAGTTTGTTTTTATTGTTTAGTTGCAAGTGCAGTCACACTTAAGCAAATTCTGCACAAGCTGAATGGCTATCAAAAATATTTTGATATTAATGGCTACACTTAAAGCTTAATTGTTAAACATGGTATGGTTGTCAATGTGAGTAATCCCAGCTCCTGGGAAGTGGAGGCAGGTGCATCAGGAGTTCAAGGTCTATCTCAGATTATTGAGTTTGAGGCCAGCCTGAGCTATATAAGAGCCTCAAAATAAACAGAACAAAATCTGAATCGATTATTTTTAATCTAAGTTTTTTTCAGATATAAGATAGAATAATAATAGCATTTCTAGTACATCACAATCACTCATTATAGATATGTTCAAATATCTTTGTTCTTTATTAAACGAAAATTGTATTTTATATTGCTGATTGTATTTTATAATTTTATAATAACAATTTGCATTAGCAAATATGTAAAACTAAAGAAATCAGAAAAACTATCAGATATTTAAGAATTAAAATGTTCAGGTTATATTCAGCTGTTTTTCATTTTGCTTTGATGCCACACATAAATCTGTTTCTCTTTATATTTGCCAGTTACTTGTGCCAAAATGTGTGGTCAAGGGTATTTGTAGTCTGGATGATATGACACACCAGTGCATGATATGCCTTTTATTTGTTTATAAATTATTTATTTATTTACTATTGAATTTATTGAGCTATATATTTTTCTTTGCTCCTCTCCCTTCCTCTCCCCTCCTTTTCACCCCTCTCCCATGGTCCCCATGCTCTTGATTTACTCAGGAGGTCTTGTCTTTTTCTACTTACCATGTGGATTAGATCCATGTATATCTCTTTTAGGGTCCTCATTGTTGTCTATGTTTTCTGGGATTCTGATTCTGATTCTGGGAAAAGGCTGGTTTTCTTTGCTTTATTTTTAAAACCCACTTATGAGTAAGTACATAAAATATTTTTCTTTCTGGGTCTGGGTTACCTCACTCAATATGATGTTTTCTAGCTCTATCCATTTTCCTGAAAGTTTCACAATGTCATTATATTTTTCTGATGTGTAGTACCCCATTGTGTAAATGTACCACATTTTCCTTATCCATTCTTAGATTGAGGGGCATTTAGGTTGTTTCCAGATTCAATTTCTCAGAAAATTAGGAAACAAATTTCAAAATACCCAGCAATACCACTTTTGGGTATATATCCAAAGGATGCTCAATTGTACCACAAGGACATTTGCTCAGCTATGTTCACAGCAGCATTGTTTGTTATGGTATGCCTCTTAACATGAAGATTTTTTTTTCAGGTGAAGACAATGAAAGAAAAGGACATTAAAAGTTCCCTGTTTTTTACTCATTTGCCTACAAGCAGGGTATACATCGACAAACCATTCCTTCTTTTGTATTTGGAAGACTAGAATTAAACACTGGAAACTTGAAAATTATCATTTATTAATTCAAAGTCTGTACTGAGGCATCTACTCACAAACTCTTCCATGGGTTCTGATTCTCCCTGTCTTTGCGTCTTTAGAAAACTGAAATTCCCTTCCCTGTTTTTATCATTTTGTTTTAATACTGTATTGTCTTTCTGCTTACATGGTACATAAGCCAAAATTTCAATTTACTCTTCAAGTTACTCACCTTTGGGAAATCACGGGTATAGACCTTGTGTACAATCTCCTTGCTTTTCTCATGTTAGTCTCACCCAGACACAAGTTTTTTAAAATTCCTATCCTGAGAACCTAGAAGCATATTAGGAACAATTATTATCCTACTCTAGCAGGGAAGCATATAGCAGCACTTTCTTTCCTCTTTGTAGCTACTCCAAACAACTGTCATCTCCCGATTAATTATGGAAAAATCAATAAAATAATTTTAGTGAGCAACAGTCATTGACAATGCTCTGGCTAAGCTCTGAGAACACTGCTGACTACCTGAAACCATGTAAGGCTCAGTGGTATTGATAATAAGATAATTCTGTATACAACTCATTGTTACTTACTGGTTTGCAGGATATCAAAAGGTCTTAGTAATCTTAATGAGAAATATATGAAGTTTCCTTAATTATGAAATAAAGAATAAAAGTTGATATTGACTGACTGTGGTAGAATCATGAAATGAGTAACGGTGAGTTAGAATTTAAAAATAGAAACTACTACGTATTTGTTAAACAATAGAATCCTTCTAAATTATATGGAAAAGTACATGCTCATTTTCATTTATTCTCTTTTAGCTATTCACAAATCCTTGGTAGTGAACGTTCAATTTGCATGTTAGATGAGTGTTATTAAGAACAGAATAATATCTTCAGGTTTGTTTATTTCCTGCCTGATCATTTAGTGTTTTTTACAGTCCTGGGGGCTCTTTGTGGTTACTACAAGTGAGGTAACTAACTTAAAATATTAATCAGGAAACATTAAAACACAACTTTCCTTTCAAGCTACTTGACACTTAAGCCAATGTGTGCACAACACTGTCCCAGGTGTTTTCTAAGTTTTGCATGAATAATTTCTTTTCCTGTTTACCAGGAATTCTCTTAACAGACAAATGAGTAAAAGTCCAATTATTTTAAATATGAATATTTACATAACACAGAGAAAGTACGCATTGCTGTTTCACATTTGATATGTTGACATAATAGAGGTTTTTTTTGTAAGATCTTTCTTTCAAAGCTCTGAGTTTGGGTTGCTTTCTATTAGGCTTAATGCCAACTTTCTTACGAGAAGCACAGGCTGGGTTGTTGGTCATCGTAAGTCAGAATGAGAACATCTTCACACTGCTTGATGAATGTGACCCATGTACTCATGCACCATTAAGTAAGAAAATGCCATTACTAATATAGGCACAAAATACTATAAAAAATAGTGCTTCTTATTTTTGCTTATGAAGATTCTTAATTTGATTCTGGCACTCATGAGATAATTTTTCAAAGTCTCTAGCTGTGCATCCACTGCTGACGCTATCAGGCTCCAAGTGATAAAGTAGACATACTGATAGCACTTGTTCATCTCAGTGGACCACAAAAGTAATAGACATGAATATGTGAGAAAGATTTGTGATGTTGTAGTGGGAGCATTAACTGAGGTGTTAAGGAGACAGGTGGTACATATTATTTACAGGCACAACACAAACAAATTTAACTAAAAATAGAAAGAAAATATTTTATATATTACTCAATTTAGGGAAGAACAAATTGAAAATTTCTCTGATCAAAATTAATTTAACTACATAACAGACAAATTGTAACTAGGACAATACACAACTGTTGGAATGGCATTAGGATGGAATATAATTTAACAATTAAAAATCACAGGTCATGAAGCATTACAGATAGGTATTTGCAGAACTGATTTTTTTCACAAAATAATTCAGTTAGGGCTTTTGAAGCAATTAATTCATTAAATGCTACCATTTGTCAGTCAAAATAAGTCATTTTTCTCCCCTCAAATAAGAAACAGATGAGGGCCTAGTCATTAGGTTCTTCATGTTCCTCACAATTTATAATTTAAAAAAGTGTAGTGAAGAAAAAGAATACCGCACCATAACAAGTACAGCTTTATAAAGGGTTTTAGAGAGCCCACAAAGTATAGTTAGTGCTGCCAGATGTGCATAAGAATGAGGCTTTCTACTGAAGCAGAGAAAACTGAATAGTGGGACCTCTATCGGTGACAACTGACCATTCCTTTACCAGAGCTACTAACTACCAATAGCTCCTTTTAAAAGGTTAAACCTGGGACGACATCTTTCATGTATATTGGAATTTTTGATTTTGCACTATCCTCGATCAGGAAACCACACTGCTGGGAGAACAACAACAAAAATTATAATTAAAAATAAACAAAGTGTTTCAGAAACAATTTAATGCCTACTTTCCTTAGAAAGTTTTATTTCAAAAGTGGAGTTAATGCCAATTCTCTAAGCTGACAGCTGTCTACATGCTGAATACACTCAGTTCTCATAAAATAAAAAGGCAAAAACCAAGACTCTTTAGATGTGGTAGAACTCCGACTCAGAACATTCTAGAGGCTGAGCACAGCCATTGTGATTGAGCAAGACACTGTATAAAATACACAAATAAAGTCAGCAGAAGCAAATATAAGCAAACAAAAAAAAAACTTTACAGTACCATGTGTCCTTTCTAGTGGCTTAATTTAGAAATATGATGTAAATAAAATGCAATGGATCTTAGTTTTAACAATATTGTTATTTTTATTATGAGATATTTGCTTTGTTATTTCATAATAAACAATACCTATGGTGTATTAGGAAATATATTTTACAGAAAGTACAAATATTGATATTGACTTTGTAAGTAGATGGTAAAGACTATATGGCATTTAATGTTGATGCTTCAAAGAAATTATCTCCTCATTTTTGAATCATAGTAATTTTTAAAATTTTATTTTATTGATGTTTACTGAGGACTACATTTTTCTCAGTTCCCCTCCCTGCCTCTCGCCTCCCCTTCAACCCTCCCCCAAGGTCCCCATGCTTCCAATTTACTCAGGAGATCTTGTCTTTTTCTACTTCCCATGTAATTTAGATCCATGTATGTCCTTCTTAGTATCCTCATTATTGTCTAAGTTCTCTGGGATTGTGAATTGTAGGCTGATTTTCTTTGCTTTATGTTTAAAAACCACTTATGAGTGAGTACATGTGATATTTGTCTTTTTGTGTCTGGGTTACCTCACTCAAAATGATGTTTTTTAGTTCTATCCATTTTCCTGCAAATTTCAAGATGTTATTATTTTTTTCTGCTGTGCAATACTCCATTGTGTAAATGTACCACATTTTCCTTATACATTCCTTGGTTGAATGGTATTTAGGTTGTTTCCAGGTTCTGGCTATGACAAACAATGCTGCTATGAACATAGTTGAGCACATATCCTTGTGGCATGATTGAGCATCCTTTGGATATATACCCAAAAGTGGTATTACTGGGTCTGGAGGAAGGTTGTTTCCTAATTTTCTGAGAAATTGCCACACTGACATCCAAAGGGGCTGCAACAGCTTGCATGCCCACCAGCAATGCAGAAGTGACCATAGTATTTTTTTAGAAACAAAACTAACGAACAAACAATCCTAAAAATTATTATAGGATATTCAATATAACATTAAATTTACAACAAAATTTCATTTATAATATATTTGTTGTAAAAAAATAAAAATTGGATTAATAAATTATTAACAATTATCTTTCAAGTGACATTGTATTCTAGTACATATAACAATTTTTGTGTATATAATTTGACTTTAAATTACATGGTTTAGAGCTTTCTTGATATTGAAGGTAATGCTTAGCTGGGAAAAGAAATAACACAACAAAGAAAAGAAAGTAAATACTTACAGGTTGTACAGGTGGAGGCTATGAGGAAAGAACAACAGTCAATATGACAAGGACAGACATGATGAGAAAGAGAGCTACGTTCAGTAGAAACAGGACGATCCTTAAGAATTGAAAAGTGAAGTGCTGCTAAATACATGTGTTAGTTCCCACATGATGAAATACAAAAAGTCATTTCTCCCAGTGTGGGGGCATGCAAAGGAGTTTGATGTATAACCAGAATATGCTCTACAAAGGACAGGTGACAGACAGAGGGAGGTGGTCCTGATCATTGTCATCTCAAATAAAGGAACATGCACCTTGTTTGCTGTGTCAGGTTTACCTTGAATTATAGAGAAGTGTGACAATTCCTCTACTATTGGTAAGACTTAATGTCATCCTATAATATTTTATTCTAGAAATAAAAGTAAATACTTCTACATACACATACTCTGTTGACTGAGGTTTCTATCCCACCCAGTAGTGCAGCCATTAAGTCCCAAAGAATCACACAGAGGTCTACATTAATTATAAACTGATTGACCTAGTAGCTCAAGTCTTATTAACTCTTATAACTATATTATCCCAAAATAATTGTCTGTGTAAGCCTCGTAGCTTGGTACCCTTTTTCAGCAAGGCAATCACATATTGCTTGCTCCATGTCTGGCTTCCTCTTTGTCTGGGTGGGGACTGCAGACTGAACTTCCCTCTTCCCAGAATTCTTGTTGCCCAGCCTCTACTTCCTACCTTGTCACCCAGCCTATACTTCCTGCCTGGCTACTGGCCAATCAGCATTTATTTAAAATACAAGTTACAGGGTACAGACCATTGTTCCATAGCAATTCTCACTGGCCATACTTTAAGGAAAATGTTTTTTCCAGGCTCTAATGTGGGACTCAAACAGTCAGGTACTGTAGTATCAACTGCTTCATGTAACAATATAATTGAAATGCCTGACTGTGGATTGCATCATTTTTCTACTCTTTATAAAATTTTTCATATCATAACAAACTGAATTCTAAATAACTCATAGGTTGATGTGTGAAATGAGATTCATTTTTAAAAGTAAGCAGGGGAGAAAGACATGCTATTTCTTCTTAGCGTAGACTACTGTACTGTTGCACAATATATATGAAAAACTTTTTGGCAAAGAAAGCTAATATGACATACCAACAAAATGAGCAAAAACATTACTAGGGTTTTACTTTAAACAGATATTTATACATAGTTCGCTTTTCTTGTGCATCTGCTATCAGTCGCTAGAGATGAATACTAAATAAAATTTCCAATGCAGTTAAATATAAAATACATATTTTCTTATCTTTCCTTGTCTAAAATTAGTTGCAATAAACATACTCCGTGAGTAAAATAATGCTTACAATAGAGTTTTGATTATCACAACAAAACAAAACTATGGCTAGACATCAATGATGAGTCAGCAAGTAAAGTTTCTTTCCTATAACTGGTTTGTTTGTGATTGCTAAGACATCAAGTTCTCATGCTTTTGCAGCATAACTCTTGGACAGTGAGACTTTTCCCTTTCCAATTATATATCAGTGAAAACAATTCTAGCTGTAATAGTAACAATATCATCTGAAATGACTTTGATTTTGAGGTCAAAATGGAGTAGAACCAATGAAGATGAAAGAACATATCAAAAGCCTACGGTTTTTACCTTCTAGACAAAATTATACATGATGTTACATATCCTGTAATTACCTTTGGAAGATTTATAGCTGTCAGAAACTCAACATTAAACATTTTGAAATATATTACTGCTTTCTTCTTAAATTATATAAATATACGCTTTTTAATTGATTCTTCTCACATACAATACATCCTGAGTGCAGTTTACCATCTCTCCACTCCTCCCAGTTCCTTCTTCTACATCTGCACAGCAGATCCTCTCCTCCTTCTATTCCCTTCAGAAAAGAGCTGATATCCCAGGGATATCAACTGAACATAGAATAACAAGTTAAGACTAGGCACAAACTCTCATAACAGGACTGGATGAAGCAACCCAGTAGGAGGAAAAGGACCCAAAGACATCTGTAAGGCATAGGACACTGTCAAAAGGACAAAAGGACAGTCCACAAAATCAGGAAAATCTTTACCAATTGCACATCTGAGAGACTGCTGATTTCCAAAGTATATAAAGAACTCAAGGAACTAGAGATCAACAAACAAAATAAATCAATTAAAAAATGGAATGCAGGTCTAAACAAAATTCTCAATAGAGGAATTTCAAATGAATGACAAATATTTAAAGAAATATTCAGCATCCATTTTGTACCTGTTAGAATGGCTAAGATCAAAAATGCAAGTGACAACTCAGTCTGGTAAGGATTTGGAGCAAGGGGATTCTCCTCCATACCTGGCAGGGGTGTCTACTTTTACAGCCACAATAGAAGTCAATGTGGTGCTTTCTGCAAAAACTGGCAATTGATCTACATTCAGACTCAGCTGTACCACTCTTAGGCATATACCTAAAGGATGCTTCATCCTATCACAAAGATATATTTATTAATGTGGCATTTCTATTAAAGGTTCTATAGGCATAATTAAGGAGGCCCACAAGAGCCCTGAATAAAGGATAAAAAAATATTTATTTATTTGGGAAAAAACTCACAATAAGGGGAGAAAATTATGGTCCTCTGTGGGACTTGGAAGCTCTAAACCAAACTCTGACAACCAAGCCAGCAAGCATGCATGGACATTCCCTGTCTGTCTTTATAGTGCCTCAGACCATGCTTTAATGGGTATATAAAAGGCTATGGGCTGAATGACTTCCTACAAACATTTTCTGTAAATAAACAATCAATATGTTTATGGAAAATCTGTATCTTTATCCCAACTGCTAAGCAAAATCTTTGTGAAACACTGTATATCCTAAGAAAACATGCTACTGAAAATAAAAATAGCCTGAGACAACACTGTGGCAGTGCCTTACTCTGGTGTCACTTGTCTTTAGAATATCCCTTGTGTTTGAATGCCATATGAATTATATCCCACATGCTACAAAACAGTGAGAAATAATTTACTTTTTACTCAGTTGTTTAAAGGAAGAAAACTACCAGAAAGTTTCTCAGTATAGATATATAGACACCATGCTACAATCTGAAAGGTCTATCAGTCATGTTAAATGTACTAAACCTAACTTCAAATGGCACCAACTCACTGTAACCTGCCGAGGATCAGGCATGCATTTTCAGAGCTGTAGTGTTCAAAAAACCCCAAATGACAGGAATGAAAGTGATGCCAAAATCTCAAGCAAAATAACGTACTTTGTTATTTTTTTTTCTGCTTTTAAGAACATAAAACACTTTTACCTAATGTGTTTCACTTCTTTCTCAGTCTTTGACTTAATGCTAACATCTTGATACTCCATTCCTTAACCGTGTCTTCCCTGCTGTTGAATTAGCTGAAAGCACACACCAACTGCTGGTATTATTTCGATGATAGCATAGCAGCACCTATTCTGTTCTTTGTCTGCTGACATGTCTCCAAGAGAAGAGAAAATCAAGGCTGCGAGGATGTGCCTGAGTCTCCTAAAAGTTTATGTCAGAACTTTCATCCCTGAAGGCCTTCTTATACTGTGCAAAGTGCTGAAAAGACCCCACTCTCACTTTAAATACAGAACCATGCCCAATCTCCTGGAATTCCCGCCTCCCCTATTCTGTCTTTATTTTGCACAGCCAGTATAGGTTTCTTTCTTCTTTTTTCCAGCTTCCTCTCTGAAGGTGGTGATGATTGAACATTTGTATATTCTGTCACAGAGCCATGCCTATGTGATGATAAAAGCTGGCTTTTTTAATGTGCTAAAGAAAGCGGTTGCCTATGTCACAGGTAGAAGACCAAAACCGGATAAATCTGGTTTAAGAATATTAATAGCTACAAAATCATGGCTAAGTTTAATATTTCACATTCTTTTCTGTAGGGGAAGTGTTTACTGTCTCACATTTATTTTCAAATTATTTTAAAATTCTTGTTGTTTTCTGCTGCTATATTTCAAATTTGAGGAAAGAAACACTACTTTTGAGACAAGGTCACATGCAGCTCAGGCCTGATAAGCAGGTGAGACAGAACTTGAACTCCTGGGTCCTCCTGATTCCACCCTCCATGAACTGATATCACTGGAATGCATCACCAGGCCTAGAATGCAAATATAATTAAATATAATTGTTATATGAGATATTGATAATAATACTGTGCTTGAATATTCACTGTAATGAAGAGATGAAATTATACAAACTACAAACATAATTAGTGTCTCCAAAACCATTACTTCATGGGAGGTATCTAAAGGGATATTTATGAATTAAAAGTAGATACATATGCAAATAAGTCAAAAACATGTAACAGACCTCTTTAAATGATTCCAAAGATGTATATTTCATCTTCAAGTACTGCATTCTAAGGCAATTGTCTTGAAATGCCAAATAATGTAATGGTGATGAGATTTATTTTTTTAAAAAAAGGCAAAAAATATGCTGTGTGGATTTGTAATGTAAAAATGGGTTTATAGGTCATGGCAGATATATGGAGTCTGGAAGACAACTTTGAGTAATGTTCTTTTGGCCATATTCTTATGGTGATCATGTTAAATTCCAGCTTTGCATACCACAGACATTTCCCACTGAGCTGTCTCATTGGTGCTCAAATAATATTAGTTGATCATATTATGTCAGTAAAATATTGCCTTATTTTCATATTGTAAAAATACTGTCATCTAAGGATGCAGGAGAACAGGACAATTTGAGTAATAAATAAATAAGTAGTAGTTGTAGATTAAAAACAGATGTATACTTAATCTTAAATACTCAAGCTTGACATGTATTATGTACCCTTGATCTAGTTACCATTGCTGACAATCATTCCTTGACAGCGTGTACTTACTTGTTTACTGATCATAGGGCTGGATGACTGCTGTAGACTCTCTCACTACATGGTATTGCAAAGTAGCATCCAAGCAATTATTACCACTCTGGGGAAAAATGACAATTCAAGTTACAGGTATAATTTCAGATAAATAAACATCATTTTCTATCATAGAATGAAATTAAAATGTCAGCTAAGTCACCTTAAGTTTGAGGGATAAGCAAACTATACATTAAATCATTTAGACAATACCATTAACTGACTCTGCTTTAGGTTCTTGGAAATAGAATTATATAGTAATAACTCATAGTTCATTGAAATGTAGATTAACTAAGTTAGCAGTGGAAGAAGAATTTTATGTGTGATAATCATGGCAGTTTAATGTTACATTTATCAGACTCAGGACTTCCAATTTAGAAAATCATCTAAAACAAAGACAGGAATACCTGACACATTAAGCAATCGACTGAGGCAGGTTTCCTAGCAACCACTATTAGAAGTAGCAGTAATTATTTAACATTGTTACAACCCTCCTACTTGGGTCTCCGGATCCATGCACATGTAGTTAATTACAGAAGGAACTGTGTACCAGAAGAAGCAGCCTGTATGAAAAAGTGGACAACATGATCACTAAGAATAAGAGATTAACTACGAATATGTGTTTGAATGAGATATAGACTCACCTACAGTCATTAAATCTCAGGAGAATATATTATTTATTTATTTATTTATTCATTAATTTATAATTTTTCCAAGAAAGTTGAGATTGCCCATCTGGGAGGGGGAAAAGACAGAAGCTCTTTTCACCTAATGACTTTCATTGCACTCACTTCAGGGAGACTCCTTTATGCATATTTTAGCTAGGAGAAGCAATCTGTGGTTGAGTTCACCCAAATGGCAAATGGACCCCAGAGGAGATAGGTTAAGCACCAACTGTCAGGAGACAGAATACTTGAATTCTCCTCTTTACCATCCTCTGATCCATCCATCTCTAACTTGTCCTTATTTGTACTATTATACCATTAACTAATGGTATGTATTGTACTGTACTTTCTTGGTGTGTTAGGAGAATAATAATAATATACAGACACACATACACACACATCTTACTATTTTGAAGACATATTTATATAATAGTAAGTGAACTATGTTTTGTTTGTACTTTATATAGTAGCACATGAAATATAATCAGATGATATTTGAGACTATTGAATATTTTATTCTGTTTGCTTTTCTTATGTTAATACTTCTGTATAAATAGAATTTCAGTCAAAGCATTTTTTTATCATAAGTTGTTAAGGAATCCTGGGGGCAGAGTTTGACTAGATTATTTGACAAATATTCTTGAAGTCCTGATCCCTTATCTTGACCTATATCATGACTGATATTTATCTATAAGAGACCAGGGGCATAACTTAGTGAGTTGAAAAATTATTTATTTAGAAAACTTTAGTAACTTGTTGTAACATGTGGCTATAGTGAAATTATAAAGCAATACTTCTAAGGATGGAAATTTAAATATGAATTACTCTGTGTATTGATATTATCCTTTCAGTAGTCCGTGTGCTAAGGTCTAATTTTTTGGTCATCCAAGTAATGCTATGTTCTCTATGGGGTAGTATAATAGAATGATTAGATTGCCTACTATCAGAGAAGAGAACTATGACACTTCAAATTTTTCTTTTATTATGCCAAGTTACTAGTCATTTAAAATTTTAATTAAATTATTTATAATTTTGAAGACATACTTCCATTTCAAAGAGTTAAGAAAGTATAAGAATTAAGAGTAGACTATTGTGACAAATGAGACGGGTCATCAGGATAAAATTGTCAGCACATGTGTGCAATCCCAGGAACCTGCATAAGGATAGAAGAATAAAGTTACTCCACTGAGTTGTCATTTTTTAGGTGATGTCCAGAGCATGGACTCTTGAGGCCTCTACTCTAGTAACTGTTAATTGTCTTTAAATACTTGGAGAAGGGTGGGAACTTGTTAGCCTATCCTATGTCTACACCCTATGACATGCAGTTAATGGCTCAGTGTTGTGCAGGCCCCTGTGGATAATTACAGCTACATACAGTTTAAGAGAGGAAGAGCCATGTCATGTGTGGAAAAGAGCATAGTTCACCAATCATAACATCTATACCATTATTCAAATAGAATCCAATTCAAATGAGTACTAACTCATTGTCAGTATCACTTGACTTCTCATTCTACGATTCTCAATGAATTCTATTAAATGGTCATATTTAAAAAGTAATACAATAAAGACACAGTGAACTGAAGCTACCAACATATGAATGTACGGTGTGGGAAGTCCTTCTGTTATGAGTTGATTTTATTGGTTAATGAAAGAAAAAGCTGTTTTGGCCTGTGATATGGCAGAAGATAGAGATAGGCGGGAAAAACTGAATTGAAAGCTGGGAGAAAAAAGGCAGAGTCAGAGAAGCCATGTAGCCCTG
>PVIU01027680.1:0-20104 GCA_004026605.1 Ondatra zibethicus | reverse complement strand
AAGAATATAGATGGTGAATATATGGAAGATGTTCCAAATTTCTTTGGATTTTCCTGTTTGAATGAAAATATAAGTAATAAAAATATTGGACAAAACCCCTAAAGAATGTGATATAACCCCTTCAACTAACCCTCATTAAACTACCAAAGAAGATACAGACACACCTGAAAGCCAATCCCAGAAACCAAAGGTATAGGAGCCTGCACAATTAAATCCCAGACCCACAGTTCTGGGGTTTGTGAAGGGCTCTGTGCACTCTGAATTCTAAATGTGAGTAGCAGCAATAACCTCTGTACAAAAGGCTCACCTCCACTGTCCATATAGAAAAGGTCATACTCCTGTGCATAGCAGAAGGAGGCAGCGCCTCTAAAGCCTGAGCAATTCTTCACAGAATCACACGAGGCCCACTGAGTAGGGGCTATAACTAAGGAGTAAAATGAACTTGGACCTGACCCAGAAAGGAAGCAGAGAGCCTGGAAAGCAGAAGGGCAGGCCAATGGTTGCAAGAATCTATCTTGTACCAACTATCCCAGATAACAGAAGTAAGCATAATAAGGCTTATGTGCCACAACGTGCACAACTTCCTTAGAGACTAGACAGGGTAATACAGGAAGGAAAAATCACAAGCAAATCAAAGCAAGTACTATGTAAGTAGGATAATCTGTCATTTCTTTGGGTTGGGATGAAAGATGCAACTCAGACATGGACCAATCAATCAGAAAAATCTATTGATAAAGGATATAAGTTTTGACATAGTTAAAACTTTGGAAAGGTTCAGAAGATGGCATTCATCAATTTTTACTACAATTTACAATGGAAAACTCTCAGCAATTGTGGAATGCAAAAAAATTATTCTAGCCTCCCAAAAGCTTCCCATGCAGCAGGCAATCACTGTAGATGTCTCCTGGGCTTCAAGCAAAGATCACAATGTGCAGCACAAGTCCTCCCACACCAGGTCGCACTCGTAACCCCAGGTACAAGAAGGGCATCGGGTGGTGGATTGCAAAGATAGAAGTGAAACTTCTGTGATTCATATATGATTTGACTGTGCTTGCAGATAAAGTGATATACAGATAAAATATCAGTTTTAAGAGAGTTTAGCAAGATGACAACAGACATCAATGGATGAAGTTTCCTTGTGTTTCTGAAAATCAGGAAAGAGTTAGAAAACAAAACTTTTACAAATGTGATCTACAACAACATCAAAGTTAATTATCTACAGATAATTCCTGCTAAGGGCATATGAAATCTTTATGGGGCAAATTGCAAAGCTAATTGAGGATCGAAAAGAGACTGAAATGAGTTTCTACTATTCATGGGTCAAAAGACTCAATAATGCAAAGATAATTTTCTTCAAAAACTAGTTTATGGGTTCCAAGCATTCTCAAAACACATGTTCAGTGCAATTTCAAGAACAAATCTACTTGTGGACCATGAAAATTGGTTCCCAAAATTTGTGCAAAAAGACAAACTCTAAATTTAACATTTGCATGCAAAATGTAAAGGCTATGGTTAGCCAAGTTGTTCTGAAAGAATTCTAGGATGGTTACATTTCTCTGAGACATCGGATGGGAAGACACTTCCCAAAGTTCTGGCATAATGGTGGCACGGGATTAGCAGAGCAAATAGAGGAGAGCAAGTGGAGCCTGTACATATGGATCTTATTGTATAACATGTGACAGGATGGCGGGAGAGAAAAGTTTTTTGGTCAGAGTGTGGGAGTGGGGTGCTCAGAGCGAATCAAGTGAAATGGAGTCGCTAATTTTACCTCATGAACAGAAATGAAATCTAGTCAGATGGGGGTAGAAATAGGAATGTCAGAATGACTGTATTTTATGATAATAAAGGTCACCCCCTTCATTGTTTTTGTGAAAGGAAAGGGTTCTTGTACAATAAAATCCCCAAAATCTCATAAAGGAAAATGTACGAGAATTCAACTACATTGCAATTGCTTTTCACTAAAAAAGTTAAAAGCAGTGAAAATATATGCTAAGTATGCAGTGGGTGTTTTTCAACCATAGAACTGACAGGTAACATTCAGAATGTTTAGAATTTTTGAGAAAAAAGACACATAATATTAAAAAAAACTGACAAAAGAGACTTGCATGGTGGCACAAACCTTTGATCCAGCACTTAGGAAGCAGAGGCATGCAGGTTTCTGTGACTTCAAAGCCAGCCTAGTCTATAGAGTTACAGGACAGCCAGGAGTACATAGTGAGATTCCCATCTCCAAAGAAGAAGAGAAAAGAAAAGAAAAGGGATAGAACCTCCCTTTTTTAGTTTCTCTCAAGAGTTTGTCACATTGACTAAAAACTAGCTATCATGATGATTAACAGGAATAATTTAAGGTCTCACCATGCCAAGAATTGGCTAAGAAGCAGACTTGCAAGAACCAGCATGTGTGTGGTATGAGATTTAAACTGGTGAGACGACTTTAGGAATGCTGAGGTAATGTTCAAGATAGGCTCACCCCATGACTCAGACGTTTCACTCTTAGGCACACACTAAACCACACATTGAAATCCTCCCAGCAAATTTACGATAAGACTGGCCAAAAACAGAAACAAGATGATGATGATGAAGAAGAAGAAGAAGAAGAAGAAGAAGAAGAAGAAGAGAAGGAAGAAGAGGAGGAGTTTGAGAATTAAGTTTCACACAGAAATGAAATGAGATGAATAAAAGTCGCCTGCAATCCAGCTGCATTTCATGGACAAATTGAGAAAATAGCCAGGCAGTAGTTGTGCACACCCTTAGTCCCAGCACTTGGAAGGCAGAGGCAAACAGAACACTCAGTTCAAGGCTAGCCTGGTCTACAGAGTGAGTCTCAGGACAGACAAGGCTACACAGAGAAACCCTATCCAGAAAAAAAGCATAAATATGGTGTAGGAGGTCCTTCTGTATTTCTGTTGCTTTCATTGGTTGAATAAAGAGACTGCCTTGGCCTTTTGATAGGGCAGCCCTTAGATAGGCGGAGTAGACAGAACGGAATTCTGGGAAGAAGGACAGACAGGCAGACGCCATAGTTTTCCTCCCCGAGATGGACGCTGGTTAGACTCATGACGGTAAGCCACAGTCAAGTGGTGATACACTTTAATGGAGATGGGTTAAATTAATATGTGAGAGTTAGCTAATAAGGGGTTGGAGATAATGGACCGGGTAGTATTTAAATGAATACAGTTTCTGTGTAATTATTTCGGGGGTTAAGCTAGCCAGGCACCGGGAACGCAGCCCACTCCTCTTATTACTACATAAACAAAAACAAAAAGAAAGAAAACAGTATAGATGATAAAACTATAAAGAAAAGCCAGGAATTACTGTCATAGAAGTTGGAACAACAGTGACTTATAATGGAGAGGGGTAGGTGAGGACCTCTGCTCTGGAGGGATGCTAGAGTGTCAGCAAGAGATAGATCTTTCCACTTGCATGATACATGGGTGTACATTTTCAGTCATTGGCTAAGCATGCATGTGCATTTTATGCATAGATAACATTTGCAATTAAAATGTGTATTTGTGTGACTGTGAGAAACAGAAACAGAAAGTCAAAGACATTTTTGGCTGGATTTGTTTGGTACCGATAAACTTACTAAAGCAAGGATTTGCTTAGAAAAATGGGTTGAAGATAAGAAAATACGCACTCAGTTATAAGAAGGGAAGTCTTTACTATATAGTTCAAACCTAGACAAGGATTTTGCTGCTACAGGATAACTGAGCTGAAGCATCTTCACCCAACAACCACTTTGTTCTGCTGCATTCTTGCTGAACCCTCAGGGGTTCATAGTGACTTCTGAAACAAACTCCAAACTCCCAGTTTTCTCTGAGATGTAGAAGATTCCAGAACAAAATATTTCTAGAATTTTCTTCTAGCTGAATCTTCCTGTATTACAGAGAAGAGAATGACTCTTATCTCCTCACTTAGCATTTTTCTAAGTCTTTAAATTGAACGTACTCAAGTGAAAGGGAATGGTGGTCTAACGTTGGCCTCTAGAGCTTGCACTCGCTGTACACTGCTGCAGCCATGTTTTCTCGGCTTTGTCCTGCAGTTACAAGCTTCAATTTTACAGCTGTATTTAATCTAACTGTAAATAGTACTGAATTATCTGAGGAACTTTTAAATTCCTCCAAAGACAAGAGAAAAATCTAAAATAACTGCTGAGCAAACACACACACACACACACACACACACACACACACACACACACACACACACATACACGCGCGCACGCGAAGGGGGGAGGGAATAAAGAGGTGGAGGGAGAGAAAGAGGGAGAGAGAGCATGAGCGCTTACTAGAATTATTTCCTTTAACAGGAACAAACACAGCTCTGCAGTCCTAGTCACACAAAAAAGATCTGTATGTTCTGGGAGCATAATGACAGTGAACACTTAAGTAAAAGGAAGGTAAGGAACTTGAGGAGCCTTTCTGGGAAGGCTCTGTAGTTGAGTTCATAAATGGAATAAATGCATACCTTCTGGTCATGACATGGTTAATGCATGTCTTCTGGTCATGATATAGCTCATTTGGAACAATTGTTTAATAGAAGGCAAACATCTTAGATTGCAGCAGTTGGGGTTAAATAGGAGTAACAGCTGGAATTAGGCAAGAAGAAATAGAGACTATGAAAAAAATCTACCTCAGATAATTATGTGATAAAACAGTATTTTAGGAAAGGAATAATTCCATAAAGGCAGTTTTCACTTTCATTTCATGAATTTCAAATGCTCATGCTGATTGTTGTGACCACCTCTGAAATCAACACCCTCTCCTAATCTCAACACCCTGTCTAAGCATCCTCTTGCCTCTACTACTCCCCTCTTCCCTACAAGTCTTCTTCCCACATACAAGACATTTTTCTTGTTGTTTTGAGGCCCATGGAGTTAAACAAAGATCGCCTGTGTGACCATGGACTTGGTACTGTCCACAGGAGCCTGATCAGCTCCTGAGTGGGCGTACAGCTGTAGCCACTGATGCCCCAGAATCCACCGGGAGCCTGTGGTTCCACAGAAAGCAGGTAGGTGACTTTTGGTTTAGAAATTGCAGGCAGATACCGAGCTCCGGTAAGGGCGCTGTGCCTTGTCTGTGCTGCTGGTCATGCCGTACAGTTTCAGTTCTCTTTATACTCCTGAGATGCAGTGACTAGACACAGTGGACGGGAGGGACAGCCCCACATGCTCTGCTTGATCTTCTGCACTGAAGCACAGAGAATGCTCAAGTATTCCAAGTCCTGGGTCTGTAACACTTGCTTGCACAATATAGAATGAGGCCCTCATACTTTATAGATCTGGGGGTTTTTCTTTTTTATATGGAGACTAGGGCTGGTGAAATCTATGTTGCCTGTGGGTTGTTGGAAAGATCAAATAAGTAATGAGTTGTGAAAATACATAGTAAATCACAGACACACTATGAGTCTGCTGTTGATTGCACCCTGGTTTCCCAGTATTCTTTGTTGTGGACACAGTTCTAACCTTGTTGTTGGATTATGTGGTCCTATAATCAGCAGTGGTAGGAGGCACAGTGGGAGATGGAGAAGCCAAACAGCATAATACGAGTGGCTTGGTTCACACAGTTTGCTAACCACACCCTCCGTTGGATTTATAACTGGGAAAATGTTTTGAACATCATTGTGTGGGAACAGAAACATTTCTAAGCAGCCTTTTCATTAACTCTGAGTTCTCTCATTGTGACTTTTAAAATTAAGATACAGGGCTAGTATGAAAGAGAGCTCTTACTGGAAGCAACCACCTTCTTAACAGTATAACACCTACCCCTGTACTGGAAGAGTGGAGTACCATGCAATTTGGCTTACTTAGTATTTATTTCTAGAGACCAGCAGGACTGCATAGGTCTTCCAGATGGTAATAGTTAGCAAAACAATATATCTTTGAATGGAGTGTGGCTACGATTGTCTAGAGAGAGACACTCTTTAGGCCTTTCCAGGGATCTTTCGTTGATAAAAAGCTCCTGATCTGAGCATGTGAGAAAGGAAGCTCAGGTCACAGTCGAAGGGAATGTTTTCCTTTTCCTTTTTTGAGACTTCCCTGGCCACAGAGGGGAATCTTTGAAGCCGGAGAACATTAACACGTACGTAGGCACTTCGCAGAACTGCAACCAAGGGTGACCAGACTAACTTGTCTTACCACCAAAGGGTTCCAAGGAACATTTGAGTTGGGATACTTCTTTGTTGTGGGAAAATATCCTGCTCATTGGAGGCTGCTTAGCAGAATCCTGGCCTCTACTCACAGATGCCAGAATTGTTCCACAAGCAGTGATAACGCTGTCTGCAGACTTTCCTGAACAATACTTAAAAGACAGTGTCACTCTGGGTTAAAAAGCACTGCACGAAAGCGAAAGTGTTCCAAAGTGTTCCGTCTGCTCCTTAAAGGGCATGGCTGTGAAGAAATGTGGTTCGCTGTATAATCAGCCAGCAATTTAAAATAGCAGCAATATTTGATGATACTTGATAATTTATAAAATATTTCTGTATTCAAGCCTGTGGTGGAGAAAGAAGAAAAAAATTATTGGGTATTTATTACCTGTTTGTTATCTGCCAAAAGGTTTACTTCAAATACATTCTCACTTTGCCACCAGCAGATTTGTTCATAGAATCATTGTCCCTGCTTTTTTATAGAAGAAACAAGTTTAGAGACAGTAAATAGCTTCTCCAGGGAGTTAGTTGTGCTCATCTGACTTGGAGATTTACTGCTCCCACACCCATAGAAGGTGAGAACAGCAGTCAGCTACCTATGTGTCAGAAGTGGGCGTACTGTAAGATCCTAAGTCATTTTTATGGCACAATTGTACTTTTCTAGTTTACTATTTAATAGTGTATCCACAAATTACCAAGTTGCAGCATACGCTGTTATAGTTTGAATGCCTCCTAAAGGTTCATGTGGTGCTAGGTCCTAAGGGTGGCTGCACTGGTTTCTGGTGTCTGACTTTAAGAGGTGGGATCTAGAGTGTATTACTGTTTGTCCTTGCAGACACGGTACTAGGAAAAAATTGACTTGGTTCTCATGGAATCCCAGTTAACCTCTGGAAGAAAGTTGTGATAAACGAACAAGCTTAGGGGTGATGGATGGCGAGATTTCATTGTTCTTTACAGATAAATATAACTGTACTTGTAGATACTCACTTTCTTAAGAGTCCTGTGGTCACAGCATCTTCAGAATATGTTCTCAGTTCTGAGCATCTTGTTCCTGGCCTCAAATCTACCACCATCAGTCTTATCCACCTCGTCTTTTGGTAACTCTTCTTCTCTGATCGCTGGGTCCTTTCCCCTTTAGGACTTATAGGATACGGGAGTAGCTTGCTACTCTCTCTTCATGTTGGATCTACATCGGCACATCTGAAGGCTGCTTCAACCCCTTTGCCAAACAGGAAGCTATCTGTTCCCACTCTTGTAGCTCTAAAGAACTGCCAAAGACTTGGTATTTTCTCTCTCTCTTTTTATTTTTACCAACCATCTTCACGAATCTTCGAAGGCTCTGTAACTGTAATTCAGTATAGAGAGTTGTTTTTCAACTGATAAGATTCCATAACCAACTTTCACATACATCTTAAAGAAATTGCAAAGCAAAAGAAGCCTTAAATTTTTCAAATACTGAAACATAGAATACACACTGAAAAGCAGAAAATTCACAAGCGTGCATGGCTATTAACTTATATTAACTGGACATATTTGTGTGACCAGCATCCAGAATGAGAAACAGAATCTTATGTGTGTGCCAGAAGTCTCTGTCCCTTTTCCAGCCCATGTAATATTTTTAATGAAGAAGACTCTCTGCTGAGTAATATGGTTTTACAACTGCTGCATCTAGTCTCAGGCTCCAGCCCACCCTGGGTTTTGTAGTGAGAAACCCATGTCAAAATAAAAAGCTTACACAATAGGCACAATTGGTTATATTGGTCTGTACTCAGGTCATTGAAAATGAATTGCTGTATGAATATCGTTGATTTGTTGATTAGAGGTTTAAGAGGGAAAGAGAGGAGCCTTTGTTCTGGATTTCTTAGAGTCTGTCCCCCCCCCCACCTGTCAGTCTCAGGTGGGGTTCTTCCTCAGCCACTAAAGAGCCTCCAATTGTTTTCTGGTTCTGTTAGTCAGCAGTTCACTGCGACAAAATATCCCAGGTCAACCCGGGAGGGAAGGTTTATTTTGGCTTATGATTTCAGAGGTCTCATCTAATATCATCTGGTTTCTAAGAGTTCTAAAGATTTGAAACTTTCCCTTGTTCCCCCACCCTTTCCTTTTTACCTTGGCATCTCCCTAATCACTTGTACTAAAAAAGAAGCCCTTCCTAGGTTTTAGTTAAGTAGCCATATTATACAAGCCCATATTTCTACTTTGTATGGTGGCCAGAATTTCAGGCCACAGTTTGCACCTGCCACACAGGTGGTCACCTAGCCTTTTGAGATAAACTGACCCCATCCTAAACAAAGGGTCAGGATATGCCAATGTCATTCTGTTCCTTCTTTGTAATTTAGGAGGTCGCCAGAGAAAGAGGTGTTAATTCAGTCTACGTGACAGAGCAGGAAGATAGAAAGACATGACAAAATGGACATAGATAAGGTGTGTATGTGACCACAGTCATTCTCCCGGTTACCTAGGAAGCAGAATGCTAATGAATTTCCCCCTCAGTTTATGTTTTGGTATAAAAGCTGTTTGGAGAATAAATGTGGGTGAATTTTCAGGATGTGAACTCAGGATTTCATGAGGGATCCCTGAAAACTCTCTCCAGATAAAGTCATGTGAGATGTGCCTCAATTATTCCCACACCTTCCCTCTGGTCTGAGAAATAATTTAGGTCTGTGCTGGTCCCAGACCATGACACCACAAGAGGCCAAAGTCCCCTGCAGTGTGCCTGCCAGGGAAGAGAGAGCCAGTCCCTCTGAATGAGGAGCATCTTCTTACCTGGCACACTGACTTCCTGCTTGACGGCTCTCTGTTTACCTCTTCCCTCCCAGAATAGCTCTTTCTACAATGAAAACCCCAGAGGTGGAGATTTTGATGAAAAAGTCTCTCCTGTTTTCTGCCAGGCAGCCTTTAATAAATCTATTTCCTTCTACTGACTTCAGTCTGCCAGGTTTTTGGTTGAGCAGGGAGCCACACAACTTTCAAGCTCCAGTAACAGGACAGTTACTTTTGGGAGTGCTGAGTGAGGCAAAGCACCCTGATGAGGAGCTTACCTCATGGAAGCCAGGAATAGAGAGGAGGAGGTAGGGGTCAAGTGTATCATCTGGGATCCTAGTCACTGGTGCCTGGGTATTCCTCACTCAACCCTTTGGTATTTCCCATGCTAAGCTTTGCCAGAGGGTTGTTATAAAAGGAACCACGCCAACCTTCTCCAGGGCCTCTCTGCTGTCAGTCCCAGAAATAATATACTTGATTTTGCCCACAACCCCACTATTACCATCTACATCTCAAGATCATGCTGCCACCATGAAACTTTGTTATGATTCCTGAACTTTGAGCACCCCCTCCAAAAACCTGGGAGCTAAATTGTAACCTGTATTGGGTATTTCATGATAGTAATGCAGAGCATAAAGGAAAGTGTCAGTATATTCTACCTTGTTTTCCTGTCCCTTTATTTTGAGGCTTCTTTAAAATGTTTTTCTTTTATTTTAGTTGGTCTTCAAGTTCATTATTTGTGTTGAGAATAGAATGACTATCACATTTGATGATTTACTCCCACTCCAGACTTTCAAGGAATATTTTTGTTAGAAAAAGCATAATTCCTGGTAAAACTCTTCCATTTAAATACAGCTTCAAGATAATCCCAAAGCAAACAGTTCTCAGGTTTCCATAGAAAAACCCATGGAGCTGGGTGGTGGTGCACACCTTTAATCCCAGCACTTGGGAGGCAGAGGCAGATGGATCTCTGTGAGCTCAAGGTCAGCCTGGTCTACAGAGTGAGCTCCAGGAGAGTCAGAGCTGTTACAAAGAGAAACCCTGTTTCAAAAAACAAAAACAAAAAAAGCAAACAAACATGGAGAATGACGGACACTGGTGGCAATCAACGGTGGGACTGACTGTGCTAGTAGCAGTGGCCAGCACCTCCTGAGGACTGTCCACTGTGAATGCTCCTATCTTCTCACAGCACATCAACCATGCTGAGGTAGCTACAACTCATTCCATGCCATAAATGAATAAATCGAGGCTCAGAAACCTCAATGCTTCACCTCCGATCACAGTGAGTAAGTGGACCTTTGAAGTCTGCTCTGTCTGACTACTTCAGTCTCTAATAAGTTGTCATGTTTTGTGTTAAGGCACAGTAGCTAAACATTCCCAGAGGCCTGCTGCTTTTATGTCATCATTGGATTCTCGACATCTCCTCCAGTCACATTCCAGCTGGGGTTTGCTTCTTTCCTTCAGTATCCACATGAAGACAGTCACTTACTGTTCTCCTTCCAGGGCCCTGCATTCCTCTAGGAGACAGATACCTGAAGTAACAACAATGCCGTGCTCTGTGCATATTGATGAATCTATCTTTGCTTCTTCCTGGGTAAGTCACTCTGTGAGAGCCTTCCAGAGATCATTTCTGAGCCAAGAATGACTCTGAAGCTGGGGTTTTATGCAGCTTTATGAAAGCAATACCTGGGGAATTTTTAGAGATTTCCTGGATGGACTCAGCAAGAATCTTCAGTTGAAGAGTAAGGGGAACCTAGGTGCAACATATCTCAAGTATAATTAACAAAGCATTAGAAATAGAGAGGTGATAAAACCTTTCTTCCTTTATTTTCCTAGGCCGAGTCCCTGTGTACAAAACTGATCTAGGGATTACTACGAGGGACACAATTTATTGCCACCTGTAGTGACCATGCACATGAAAACACAAATGAGCAACTCTTGGGGTGGTTAAAGGTTGCTTTTTATAACATCTTGACAAAGAACATTCAATTTGTAGGAAGGTGACAGGATGAAGAGAGATCTTTAGGTTCTCAGAAGGTAAATGTGTAGGGAAGACAAATGGATTTTGTTGTTGTTGACACATAGTTGTTTGGTTGGTCACTGCTGCTCCATCTCTGATTGACTATAAGGCTTTTCCAGGAAAGGGTATTTATAGAAGTCTTCATTTTTCAAAAGTTTCTCCTTCTAGTCATATAAGAGAAGCTTTGGAAAGGAATCCTCTGCCTCTATTGATTTCAAATGCTTTCAGATCAAACTAATCCTCATGGCAAAATGCCATATCTTAGGATAGAATACTGTGATTGCCTACAAAAACACCAAAGAAAGGACCAGATGAATATGTAGATCTATGGAACACAAAATATAGCATTGTAAATGAACAAAGAGCTAAATCTTTCAACTTATTTAAGCCCCAAAGCTTAACCTTGGATGAAAAATTGCAGAGATATATAATTTGACAGCATGATGAAATTTAAAATTAAGATAAAATAGGAAACAAAACATAACATAGTGTATGGACATAACAAACACTGAATATAATAGCAATCATATCTGGGTGACAGGCAGGGAGTCAGGGATGATCACCAAGTGTCTTCAAACTGTATTTAGTGTTAAACGTCATACAGTAAAGCATCTAACATAAGAATGCTTAATCCATTGATAAAACTTGGTTCTTCATGTGCTCCTCAGATGTGTATTTTTAAATACTTCACAAATTACTTTCAGAAGGAAATAATATACGGACTCTCTCCTAGAAGGCTCTGTTAGTATCTGACTGGGTCTGGCTTTATCCTGCCGGCCGTTAGGTGCTGGCAGGGGCTTGCTCTCCTCACCTCTTAGCTCTCCTCTCTTCTCTCTGGAGTCTTCACTGACTCAGGTCCTTTCTAGTGATAACACAAAGGTCTCTCACACCTCCAGGCCTGTCTTAACTTGCTGGCATGCCTTGTAAAAGGAACTTTTTTTTTTTAAACAGCTTCAGTAAGATCTTGAGAATTTCATTGTATGGAACTGAGTTGTATGCCCTTTCTTAGATTAAACCAGTATTTATTAGGGGACTGAATTATCAGCAAGGAATTGGTGATATGTCAATATGTCATTCCCAGATTGGTGAAATAGCATATAAGCTTACCTCAGATGACATTAAAGGAGAGGTTTTCTAAGAAAAATAGGGTGTTCTAGTTGCAGGAGAGAAGACATACTTTGGATAATAAGAAACAACTGATATCTATAACAAAAAGAACAAAAATGATTTATTATTATTATCACTGTTATCTAATATACTGTTACCAAATGCTATTTCATGCTAAAGGAGAGGGCAGATATATACAAATATGAAACATGAGGCCACTGTTCAACCAACAAAACACACAACTAGATTCAGTTCAGTTTATGGACAAGAACCTGATCTGAAAAGTACAAGGACAGAGGTTTCTTAGGAACAGGGAAGTGTGAACAGTAGGTACACAGACAAGGCCTTCTAAGAATTATCTCAGAACAAAGGAAGAACAGGATACAGCCCCAAGGCAACAAGGCAAGAACATCCCTGGAAGTAGACTCCAGGCAGCCGGCCTTGTCTGCAGGGACTAATACTGCAGCACACTGATGAAAGAAGTTCGGGCATCTGAGTGGAAGAGGTGTTGATACGGTCCCAGATCTATTTTGATGTGCCTAGCCAGTGCCTCCTGGAACACTGGGGTTACATGTGCTTACTGTAACCCTCAGCAGAGAGCACTGGGGCAGGAGATTGGATATGGGATTGGGCTGGCAGGCTACTGCTTTGTGGAAAGGACAAGTTGCCTATTTGTGAACAGCTAATTCTTTGACAATGTAACCTGGTTGAGACTAGCATGGGCCAGTCCTGACACTGTCATCCACAGGTATCAAAGAATATAAATAGAGGCTGGAGAGATGGCTCAGTGGTTAGTTCTACCTACCAAAAAGCCCATTTAAAACATAGCCACATGAAACAAACCACTTATAAGAGACTTTGATAACTATGGTTCATATAGATGCCAGAGCAGAAAAAAACACCAAGAATAAAGGGAAATACTGCAGAATGCCAAAAGGGTCAGTAAATCAGAATACAAAAGATTTTGTACTTAATAACGGAGCTTCAAATATCTGAAGGAAAACTGATAGAATTCAAAGGAGAAATAGATACTCACAACTGGATATTTTAATACTCCTTCTTTTATAGAAGGCACAACACTAGCAAAGCTAGGAAAGAATTGAATAGCACCCACCAACTGGATCAGATGGATGTTTATAGAACTTCAGAACCAGGGTGAGCCGGGCAGTGGTGATGCATGCCTTTAATCCCAGCACTCGGGAGGCAGAGGCAGGCGGATCTCTGTGAGTTCGAGGCCAGCCTAGTCTACAAGAGCTAGTTCCAGGACGGGCTCTAAAACTACAGCGAAACCCTGTCTCGAAAAACCAAAAAAGAAAAAAAAAAAAAAAAAAAAGAACTTCAGACCAGAGTATCCACTGCCTCCAAGTGTTCACAAAGCACTTGCTAACACTGGTGACACACTAACCCACAAGTATGCTTAAAATAGATACAATCATAGAAAAGGAATCAAAGCAGAAACCAGCAACAAAAGAGGAAAAACCTCTGAATGCTTGGGGATTAAAGTGTTTTTATGTAATGCAATTCACAGGTCAAAATTGAAATCCTAGGAGAAATAAGAAAAGGTTTTGAAATAAAGCACAATGAAAATATACCTCTTTGAATTCCTGGAGTATAGCTTCATCAGTGGGTAGTGTGAATTTTTCTGGTCTTTAGTGCTTATATTAGAAGAAAGTTGCCAAACCAGCACCAATAATTTCCTTATATAAAACTATAAAAATAAGAATAAAATAATCTCAAAGCAAACAGAAGCCAGGAAATAGTAAAGAAGCATCAGTGTAACTGATAATCACAAAACCAAAGAAAACCAATAATGTGAAAGATACTTTTTTAAAAAGTTCAAAGAATTTGATGAACCTGTAGCAAATAAAAAGAGAGGGAGGGAGAGATAGAGGGATAAAGAGAGGGATAGATGAAGGGAGGGAGGAAGAGAGGGGGAAGGAGCATGAGGGAATGGGGAGGACAGAGGAAGGGAGATCTGTAATCCCAGTACTCAAGAAACTGAGGTAGGAAGACTACAAGTTCTAGATCAAAGAGAAAAAGTTAAATTCATAATTTACTAATATCAGGAAAGATATGGAGACACCACTATTCATGTTTCAAACAATGAGAGGATAATGAACTACTCTATTTACACAAACATGGCAGTTTGCATGAACTGGGTAATTCTGAAAAAAGCAGCAACTACCAAACTAACTCAAGTTGAAATACACAACAACCCAAACAGTCACATCACAATATTAAATAATTCACTATTGTACATTGTACATGCAACTTGGAGTACATCTTTCCAGGAGTGCTCAGCTCTAAATAAGACATCTATATCACACCTTTTCCGCAAAGCTCAAGGTCATCATAGGAAGGGCAGAAAGATTGTAGGAGCCAGGGGTAGTGGATGACTTCAGCAAAACATTTACTGGGCATGAGGGCACCATTTGCACAATATAAACTGACATTGTTTGGGACCACATGCACAAAATGAAGTCAGCAAAACAAATCTCATGTACAAGGGAGGGACTCATAAAGTCCACTCTAGCAAGAATATATTGGCAACTGACAGTTGCTGGGCTGGGGGGGGTACGTTTTCTTCAGGGATGCAGCTCCTGAACGGCTACCCATACTCCAGTGGGAAGCCCTACACTCTTGCACATACAAGCACTAAGTTCTTTTTTTTGGTTTTGTTTTGTTTTTAGGAGAGAGCACGTAAAATTAGTAGGTAAAGGGGGGATGGGGAAAAGTTGGGGAAGAAAGAAGTGTTCATTTCATCAAAACACAGTGGATATATGTATGGAATTCTCAATAAGAAATTTTTAGAAATTTCCAGGTTGAAATAATTATACTGATAAATTCTATGAGCCCATCAGGAAGTAATAACTCCAGTTCTACTAAATTTCTAAAGAGCAACATGAGTAACAACTTTACCCAAATTTATAGATATACTGGTGGATTTTAAGAATTAAGAATAATGGGTGTAGGCCATTTTTCTAGAGAACTTTTCAGAAAATAGAAGAAAGACACCCTATAATTTCTGTCATGCAATAACCTGATACTAAAACTAAAAAAAAAATACAGAGAAAGAAAGTTAGAATCAATATTCATTAAAAATGTATATGATATCATCAAGAAAACATTAGTAAATTAAATTTACTAAGAATAAACAAACAAATGACTAAATAAAAGAATAGTAACTCATTGCTAACTGTGCCTTATCTAGGAATGTAAGAATGGACCACTGGGGAAAATCAGCCCATGTAATCCACTGTATTAGCAAGGACGTCATACCTACCTATTGAAAAAGAAGCATTTGACAAATACAACAGTCATTCAAAGTAAAAAGTTAGTTGTAAATACAGAAACATCCTAAATTTTATCAAAACCATCTAAAACATATCCCCTTCAATCATGTATTGTGAAATACTTACCATATCCTGTATGACAATGTACTGTGTGTGCTGTTTACTTATATATTTGTCTATGCCTTTAAGCTCTATAGCTATCCTACAAATTAAAAGTTGAAGTTTACCAAACAGTGCCAACGCACAATTTATAGACATGATCAGTTTTGGAGTATCTTCAGATTTCAATGTATAAATAAAATATAAAATCAGATTTTTACTATGGAAACAGTGAAGTCTTTGTAGAGACAGAATTTGATAAGTAGCCATCAAGGCTAAGGACTGATTTTCATCACTAGAATCCACATGGTTGTTGGAGAGAACCTATTCTATAAAGTTTTCATTTGACCTCCACATGCTTGCATATGCACACACACACACACACACACACACACACACACACACACACACACACACACACACACACTAAATACATTTAAAAGATAGAAGCATTGACATAATGGAAGGTCAGGGGATGAAAGCATTGAACAACAATATTACCATATTAGACTGTAGTATAAAAATGTAAATCCTGCTCTCTGGATTTATGCTGAGTGTTATAAAAATATCCAAAGAGTTCAAGAATTTAGGAGAAGTAAAAATCTCTTTTAAAAGTTAAGGTGCACACTTTTCCTGTTCTTTTGTCTACAAAGTACTTCTTATTAATGTTCCAGAAATTAAAATAGGGAAGAATTACAATAGACAACAAAAAGTTGGTAAGTACTTATCTCTATAAATTATCTGGGACTGAAGCTTTCATTCCACTTTGTCTTCATTGAGAGTGCCATTATTTGTCCACATAGAAGGGTTGGTAATATACTTGGTTTCTTGTAATATTTCTAAATGTAACCTAAAAAAATATAAATTGGTATCCAATTATCTTCATGTTCTCTAGGTCCTGTGTAGATGAGCAGAATGTGTATCCTTTCCCAAGTGTTTTTCAGTTATTTCTTATCCTTCCTTAATAGAGTGTCTTGCTGACCATTAAAAAATACATGTTATTTCTTGGTACACAGAGAAATTGAAAGGTACGGAGATTTTCCATAACTCCCCACTACACACACACACACACACACACACACACACACACACACACACACACACAGAGAGAGAGAGAGAGAGAGAGAGAGAATCTATTATCAATATCTCTTGCCCAAATGGTACATTTGTTATAATGGATGATCCTACATAAGCACATCATTATCACTCAAAGTCCATAATTTATTTAGGGTTCATTCATGTACAATCTATGGGTTTGGAGAGATTAAGAGACACGTGCCAATGTTTTAGTAACATGTAAAATAGTTTCACTGCCCCAAATACTCTGTACTATACTTATTTGATTCCTTTTCTCCTCTGGGACTCCTAATCTTTGAAAACAATTTTATTTATTTTTATGTGTGTGTATGTGTGCTTATGTTTCAGACAGAGAGAGAGAGAGAGAGAGAGAGAGAGAGAGAGAGAGAGAGAGAAAGAGAGAGAAAGAGAGAAAGAGAATGTGCATGTCCAGAGTCCAGAAGAGGGCATTAGATCACTTGGAGCTTCAGTTACAGGAAGTTCTGAGCCACTGGTTATGGTCTGGGATCCAAACTCTGGCCCTCATGATTGAGCAGCAGGCATTCTTAATTGCTGAGCCAACTTTCCGGTCTCTCACAGTCTTTTCTGATGTCTTAACAGTTTGTCTTCTGTAGAATGTCATATATTACAGTTGGAATCACGTGGCATGAAGAATAATTCCTATTGTTACAGTGCTTCACTAGTGTCCATAAGGTTCTGGGTTTGAGTCTCATCCCAATGGGAGGAGGAAGGGAAGAGAGAGCGAGAAGAAAAGAGCAGAGCAGAAAGAGCAAGGGAGCAGGAAAAAAGAAAAGGGAAGGAATACTGGTAGAGCTATCACATTGTCAGCAGATAACAGCTTCAGATTGTAGTGGGAAACATTAATGCTAGGGTACAGATCAATCAATCATACCCAAAGGATACATATGAACCTGACTCTTCTCCAGTTGTTCAAAGACAATGGAGTGTCACAGAGACACAGAGAAGCAAACCATCAAGGACATATACCTTGGCTGTGTGTGTGTGTGTGTGTGTGTGTGTGTCTTGCTTCCAGCCATGAAAGAACAAAAATCACAACTTTGTCTAAACTTTTAACTGGGCTTATTTTCAGTGTTAGAATGGATAACTTTTGCTTCCATGGAGTAATACTGTATAGGGATGGTCTAAGTAATCAGGGTTGCAAAGAATAGAACTAAGAACAAGAGGCAACTATTGACTTCAGAGTTATCTGACCCATGAAGTGGGGACAGAGACACAAGATAATAGAAAGACAGCAGACACTGGGCCACTTTGGGCTGAATTCTTATGTAGGCAAAGGAATGTCCTGATCATGCTGAATTAAGTTGGCCTGCTGGGAAAGCTGTTTGTCTTCTGATTTCCCCACACTGTCGAATATTTACTTGTTTCTGCTTCAGGCACGCAATTTCAGCAGAAATGACTCCATCTTGTTTTCTATTTGGTCCATTGGGACCTAATGCATAGACTGTCATTTCAGGAGGAGCTATTGGCCTACTGATTGCTGGGTGAGAAATGATCACTTTTTTCCAGGGGTGTCACTGGCACATTGCCCATGCCCTAGGGGAAGGCCCCACTTCTGCACACAAATGAGCAGCACTAACTGGACTCAGTGGGTTATAAAAAACTCATTGTATCCATGTGTAAAAATCTCAAAGAATACATACAATGTTACTCAAACAAAAACAAAAAACTCAAAAACAAAACAAAAATGCTACCCTGAATTTTAGAACCATATCTCTAAAAAAGTCCTAAAATCTTTGTCTCCAAGGTTATATTTCACATAAATTTTAATGATGTAAACCTAACACATTTGCCACTGACTTTTTATTTGATTTTCTTTTTTATCTGGAACATTGAGGTGGGAAATATTGGGAAAATGTTTGATATATCAGTCTTCCTATTCCTTCTCTCTCCTTCACTGGCTATGGAACAATATTCCCATTTTTTTTTGTAAGCATCCTTTTATTGCCAGCAGCCCCACTCAACTCTTCTTACAACTGGGGTTTTTTAGATAATTTCCCATGAGGTCTGTACGCCTTTATTCCTCTATCTCCTTACTGTTCAGTGTGTGCATGCCCTTTTTCCATAGAAAAGATTATATTTTACTTGTCTCTCTGATGTGTAAAACTTTTGATACTTAACATTATTCAAAACATAAAACACCAACCCCTTAGATCAGGAGTCAATGTTGTACTCAGCCAGCCTCTCCTTGTCGTTTTCATTTCTTGATTAGATACTATGCATGGGTGGGTCTTTTCATACTGTGCGCTCCTATCAATAGCAGGACAAGATCCTGTCCATCATGCTTATATAAACTGGACTTTTTTCTCCTTTCATGAATCTCTTTCTGGTCGCTGTCAGCTTCAGTGGCCAAGTGTCATGTCAGCCCTCTGTTGTCTTCAGGTTTCAGGGTCTCAAATTCAAACACAGATAGAAAATAGTGTGTGTGTTCACATGTTTTTGCATGCAGAGGTCAGAGATCACCACAGATGTTTTCTGTGATGTGCTCCATTTTACTTGTTTATTTTGCAGTTTTCTGTGTCAGGCTTTCTACTGAGCCTGGAGCTCACTGAATGGCTAGGATGGGTGGCCATCGAGCTCCAGGGCTCTGGCTGCTATGTCTCCCTAGTCATGCTGATGTTCCTGACTCAGTCCTGCCACGTCTGGCTTTTACACAGCTGCTGCTCTACCAAGTTTGGGTCCTTATGCTCACATGGGGCTCTTTAGCAACTGAGCCATGTCCCGATTTCCTGAAAGAATATAATTAAGTTGCACCTATGTTGGGCATATATATGCATTTCTCTTAAATTATTTCCTCAAAGGCTCAATTGACTTATAGGTGCACAACAGCGTATTCTATTCAGCAGTATCTGGTAATGAGTGTGTGCCAGATGTTATTGAGGGACCTTTTCCCAACTGAAATATTCAGGATAGCAGGGTTTTTTGTTTCAAGACAGGGTTTCTCTGTGAGTTTCTGACTGTCCTGGAATTCACTCTGTAGACTAGGCTGGCCTCAAACTCAGAGATTCACCTGCATCTGCCTCCCGAGATTAAAGGTTTAAAGGATTAAAGGTTGGCAACCACCATCGTCTAGCTCTGGATAGTGTTTTAGGAGATATTCCAATCTATTCTAATAACAGGTAAGCAAACTATATTGTTCCAAATTCCTGAGGGTGGTTTGAGATTTTTAAAAATCAACAAATAGTTTTAAACACAAATGAGGCCCTAGGTCTCATCCCAAGAACTGCAAAAGGAAGGAAGGGAGGGAGTGAGGGAAGGAGGTAGGAAGGAAGGAAACTTTAAAAAGCAAGTTCTCCAGAGCAAGGATTGCATTAAGAGCTGGAGACAGAAATAATGAGTGGATATTATGTAACTCTGCTTTTAAGAAGCAAATACTGTGTGGCTGGAGAGATGACTCATTGACTAAAGGACCTTGCTGCTCCTCCAGAGCATCCAAGTTCAGTTCCCAGTACCCATGCTGGTTGGCTCTAAACTGTCTGTAACTCCAGCTTCAGGAGAGCTGAACATTCTTCTGCCTTCTGTGATCAACTTCACTCATGTACACACACACACACACACACACACACACACACACACACACACACAC
>PVIU01027679.1:0-20091 GCA_004026605.1 Ondatra zibethicus | reverse complement strand
GATCTCAGCACAGGAAGAGAGAGTGCTGTGGTACCAAAGCCCCACCGAGGAAAGGGCTATCTTGTGGGGGATGGGGTGGGGGGTGTGGGGGGGTAGAGGTGCAGTGTCCTGTAGAACAAAGAGGCAGGGGGGATCTTACTGCCAGGGGGGCACAGCCCTACCAGTGTGAGCTGCCTCCGATCTCAGCACAGGGAGAGTGATGGGTTAAGAAAGCCCCACCAAGGAAAGGGTAATCTTGCGGGAGGGAGGGTTCAAGGTCCTGTGGAACAAAGAAGCCCGCCTGGACCTTACCGGTCTGTGCCACAGATCTCAGCGCAGGAAGAGAGAGTGCTGTGGTACCAAAGCCCCACCGAGGAAAGGGCTATCTTGAGGGAGGAGGGGTGGGGGGTGGGGGTGGGGGTAGAAGTGCAGTGTCCTGTAGAACAAAGAGGCCGGGGTGGGGTGGGGTGGGTGGGTGATCTTGCGGGAGGGAGGGAGGGTTCAGGGTCCTGTGGAACAAAGAAGCCCACCTGGACCTTACCGGTGTGCGCCACCGATCTCAGCGCAGGAAGAGAGCTGAACCCATCTTTTTAGAGTAGGGGCACCAAGCATTAGGTCTGAACAAAGGAATTTTTACAATCTTGCCCTGAACTACAGGTCAGTCAATGGAGACCCTAAGGGGAGGAGTGAGAGCTGAAAGGGACAAGAGGCCCAAGGGATGGAGACAAGACAGGATTCTGATCAAGTCTCATTTATTAGGGGAGTAAACGGGGTAGATATGGGGTAATGGGAAGAAGGGAGTGGGTTCTAACTTCAATGGGTAAATGGGCAGCTATCATGAAATATGTTCCAGAGGAGATTACAGTGAAAGTCACTAATTGCAAGGAAATAGTTGTTTTTGGAATTAGTCAGAAAAAGGGACTGCTAGTAATATTAGAAGGTTAATAAATCAGAATAATTGGTTCTTAGGCTGGGAACTTAGAAGATAGCAAAAAGCTTCTCACAGAATCTCAAGGTAAAACTCAGATACATCAGCTGCATCTCAAACTAGTAGCTGACTTTGGTAGCGTGTAGGGGTATTACGTATAGTACTGGATTTGGCAGCATGAAATCCAGAGGATTTGGTGGGATCATGGAAAGAAGCTGAGGTTTGGCACTGTGAGAGGCCAGACAAGGTCACTGGTAAAGAGACGGTCTCAGTTGCATTGAAAACCACAAGACTGAAGAAGTCATGCAGAGAAGTTGAGGATTGGCACCATGTGACAGTATTGGGGTCCCTGAAAAGAAGTCAGAAGGTTGTTGGTGAAGGTGAGGCCTCAGTTGTGGTGGTGATCTCAAGACAGTGGAGATTTCAGGACTTGAGAAAACCACCAGGGACTGCAGCAGCTTGTGCAGTGGAGCCAGCCCGAGCCTATGAGATGAGCTGTGTGTGCTATGAGATGAACCAGAGCAGTATAGCTTGTCCAAAGCCCTTTAATAGTATGATTCCTTGGGACTTTTTCAGACATTGTTATTTTGCCCACCCCCTTCTTTCTTCTATATTTACCTTCCCCTTTCCCTAAAGAGTCCTCCCTTTCCCCATTTTCTCTATCAGATCAATTATATCCTGGTAGTCCCCCTTAAACCTCCCACCTTCTTCCTCCCACCATCTTCCTTCCCATTTCTCCTATCAGATGTCTTGTATCCTGCCATTGCCTCCTTCCCTAAAGAGCCCTCCCTTCCTAATGGACACATTTACAAAACCACTCTCATACCTAAAGTTCACAGAAGTATAGGCAACTGAAGAAGGCTGGGAGTGAGAAAAGTGGCCTTCCCCACTTGGACTATTTGTCCAATGCCAAATAGTCAGCTCTGAAAACACACATACAGGTAGCACTATATGGACTGGACAGGTTATATTTAGGAATGTATATGTATACACATATTTGTTTGTATGTATTTATTAAAATAGTGAAAAGAAAGAGGCCATGAATTTGAAAGACAGCAGAGAGAGGTGTAAGAGGGGATTTAAAGATGAAGGGGGAAATGTAATTAAATTATTCACTCAAGAAGAAAATGAACACACACATACCCACAGTAAAGGGCATATCCTTTGTTTCAAATTCACTTTTGTACTTAAGTCAGCCCCAAAATATCATCAATAATGCAAATTCCATTTGTTGTCCAAACTTTTTAAAAATAAAAATAAACTTTACATCCAAATACAGCCATGTTCTTAGAGTCAGAACTTTGGAGTTGGGGGAGGTAGAACTCAACCCATAAGTGGTGCTCAGCTCACACCAAGATTATATTTTTTCCTGGAATTTTTTTTTGTATTTGTGTTTTCTCCAATTGCTTTAGCTCTTTTGACTTAAAAATATACCTGCTGAATAATTGTTATCAATGGCTCTCATTTGCTGATAATTTTTTAATAATGTATTTATTTGTTTGCTTGTTTACCATAGCACCGGAACTAAACCCAGAGCCTCACTAATGCTAAGTAAGTGTTCTCCCACTGTGCCACACCCGCCAGCCCTACCAAGAACTCCTTCTTCAACACTAAGTGCTAAAACAAAACTGAAACTTCTTCCTCATTCTGGTGCTGCTCCAGAGTCCACAGGGGCAGGGCTTGGAAGGCAGAGGGCTTTGCAGCTGAATGCCTCGGGGGTTTTGTTTTGTTTTGGAACAGGATCCTTAGAAAAGAAAAATAAGAAAACACAGCTTAAAGTAACTGGTTTCAAGTTTCTGGAATAAAAAGGTTTTCAGGGAAATTCTGGTAAGTATCTGAGTTACTAAATCTTTCCTCGTTTTTATACCTATCATGGGAAAGCTGTTTCTTAAAGTTGTAGCTGTACTATATATATAGTGACTGGATATGTGGCTCACACTAACTTTTCAGTGCCTCCCTGGATGGAAATGCTCAGTTAAGTGCAATTATGAAGATGGAACTGGTCGGGGTAATGAGTGGGTTTCTCATTGTGCCAAATGGGCAGTTAAGAAACAGAGAAATAACGCAAAGGGAGTCAGGAAATTAAATAATAAACAAACAAAAAAAAGTTATAGTGGAACCTATGGTTCAGGGTGATTATGTCAATTTCTACCTTTTAGAGTTTTGTTTGCACTTTATCAAAGGTAACGCCTCCAGAGACAGCCATTTAAGCCTTCCATCCACATCTACGTCAGGCAGCCACAGAGCTGAAGAAGTGGGGGGTCTGTGCTGCTATTTTGTTAGTGTGTTCTCTAGGAAAACAAAGCAACTTTGTGTTCAGCTCCACTTGGGTGGACCATCAGAGAGCTGGGCTGGAGCTACAACTGGCAAAGTTCTTTCCCTTGAAGCAGGCCTGACGAGAGAGCAGCCCCCAGGACCCCCTGAGGTGAAGGTCTGCTCGTGTTCTTGCTTAGCACCAGAGAATGAAAACCCCAGTGCTTTCTCTGCATGCTCCGCGCCCCGACGTTCTGTAGCTGCTTTGAATAATAACATGATTAATAGCAAGATTTGTATTCACTCTAAACAGGAAGCCAATGGGGTTCTAATCAACAATTTGTTCTCACAAATTGACTTACAATTTGTTCTCAAAAGTTCAAACCAACTGTAGCAATTTAATTTTGCTTCGTTCCAACACCACAGATCCAGCTGCTCTTAAAATTCGTCAAGTGCAAAGAATTTTAAAGACTTTACTGAATATCATAGATTCTAATCATGCATTCGGAACTGCTAGAATGTTGTGAACAAGTTGGGGAATTTTTGACATTTTAGTGAAATTTTCTAAGGGAATCTTCGAAGACTTTAGCATATCATATAGAGAAAAGTTGTTCCCCTTAACAGGGCTGACATTTAGGGAGTAGGCTTGTCACCTGTCTGAGAATATGTCTATCCCTTGTGTACCTACTGGCAGACTCTGGTTCTGAGTGGACTGAAGCAGAACCATTAGCAGCCAGTGCCTGACAGAGGGATGGACTGCAGAAGGAAATTCCTGATGTGCAGTGCTTTCTGTAAAACTGAGTCTTGTTGAACTTTCTGTTTCTCTTTTTGGCTAAACCCAAAAAGGAAATCTGTCCCCAACCTTCTAGATAAGCAGAGGGAGAGTGGGCAGTTAAAGACCCTGGGAACCTGTGGTCTAAGTCCCTGGCAGGGAGGGAGCTCAGGCAGAGGGCACTGGGGCCAGGCCATCAACAGCCCTCATTCAGGGCTACCATGCAGGAATAGTGGCCTCCCTCTGGGACTGAGTGCCCCAACAGGAAACTGAGAAGCATATTGAGAAACCGAACACTTGTAAGAACTGCAGGAAGAAGTGTGCCGACTCATTGTCTTACCTCTTCCTAAAACTTCCTTCTTGTGTGAGCAGTTGATAGAATCTGGAAGTTGTTCTACCCTAATGAGTGGAATACTAAAGAGATCCCGGATGGCTAGATCCCATTCTAGCCAAGTACAATAATTACCTGGCAAGATGAGCAAAATCCTTTGACCCACAGAGGGCTTTCAAAAATTCATATTTTCATTCTAAGATAAGAATATATTCCATTTATTAAGTAAGTTTTTTTAAGAAGCCAGTATATGATCCAGCATTATAGATCGTGGACAAAAAGCACAAAAACGTGGTTTCATGTAGTACATAGAATAATGGGTGAAACAAACAAGATAAATAAGTGAAAATCTATGAAATAGTTGTTTGTGATAATTTCTCAATAAATAAAAAATAAATCCAGGAAAGGTATAGGAAATACAGGAAATGGAGTCAGTAAGCCAACAGAGCAGTGCACCACCAGAGGGTAATATTTTATTTTATTTTTAAAAAAAAAAAGAAAGAAAAAAGAAAAGAAAAAGACCCAAAGGAAGTATGTGTTAGGAATATTCTTAAAACAAGCCTCTCGGCTGATGCAAATAATCCCAATCAGACCAAATTAGATCTAATAAAAGATGCAGCGCTTCTGGGTGGCCCGGAAAAGCATGGCGAGGAAAAGAGAGCGGACAGGGCAGGGGCGATCACGCAAAACCTGGAGACCATGTGTTCCTATTCTGGGCAGCAGCCTAAATAGCCTGTGGGAGTGGTCCTGGCCCTCCCAGGGAGGGTTCAGTGCTTGGCAGGCTTTCCCAGAGTGGAGTCTGGACCAAGGCAACTCCCAGGGGTAAGGGACTTGAAATGGAGCTTCCTGCTCCATTTCTTCTCCATTGTGCTCCAAGGATGGATATCAGGGGCTGGGGTGACGCTTCCAACCCAAACATCCCAGAGTCCTTGGATGGAAAAGCAGCAGAGGGGTAGCAGCCTGATCACTGTCAATCAGATGGATGCTACTGAGGAGAATGAACACAATACTGGTGTTTAGCACTTGTAACCCAGTCCCTCCAGGGGGATTTAGAAAAGTTTCTGAAAGGACTGAAAGCAACAAGAGGAAAAATTGTACGAGAACTCTTCCTGCAATTCAGGAGAGACCAGAGTAGGAGCTTGGACCTGAAGGGGGAGGTGGCAGGTGCTGCTGCATGTAAACTCACCAGCTGAAAATTTACCTCACAATGCAAGTAGCACATGGGAGAGGAGAGCAAGCTTGCAACAGGCTGTTGGGTATCTATTTGTTAAAATAGTTTAAGCATGGGAAAAGGTGCCAACCAGGGAAGGAGCATTGTTTCCACTGTTCTATAAAGTGTATGTTTAAAATGCTTGGCAAGGAGATGAAGGGGATATATACAGCACAAACACTTCCTAAGCCATCATCTATCTGGTTGCATTTTAATTTACTGGGACGTTAACTTTGCTGGTGGTTTGTTTGTTCATTTGTTTGTTTTTTTGGTGTAATATGTTCTCAACAAGTATATTTTTAGGAAAACTGTACAAGAACTAACTCTGTCCTGAACACATGTGCTTCTTGTTGACCCACAGAACACGACTCTTCTACATTCCAGGTCAAATAGCTCCAAGAACACAAATCTCAAGTTTCTAATATAAAAAGAAGTTTTCAGAAAAAACCCTGCTAAGTTTCTAATCTTTAAAGGCTCATTAACCCTCTTTAACAGCTGCCTTCAAAAGCCAATTTATAGAGTCAATTGCAACTCCAGCATCTGGGAGACTGAGGCAGGAGAATCAGGAGTTTGAAGGCAGTGTCAGCTACATGGTGTGTCAGTGGTCCATCCTAAGCTATATGAGACCCCATCTCACAAACAAGCAAACAGAACCCTAAGTCTGAAAATTAAAGCATATCTTTAAAAATGTATACACTTCCAAACGCATATGCTATTTCTTATTAAATATTCTAGAAGGAAAGAGAAGTATGTACTATTTGCAATAGTACTTTCATGCATGTACTATTAGATGGGGCTGATGCTAACTGCTGATAGCCTGGTGAGGGAGCATGCACACAAGTCAAGAATCTAAGCTTGCTCCCCCATGTGAACACAGGTTTCCTGTGCATTTCCTCTGAGGAAGGTGAAGGAAAACAAAACTGGTTTCCTCCTTTTACGAAATAACCTGTCTGGCAAGAGACCTATTGTAACCATCTCATGGTTTTCCTGATCACATTCCTTCCCCTATAGTCACACAATTGTAGCTTTCTGCTCAGTATCAAAGGCCTGCATGTTTAAAAATTCACTAACAGTCCAGGATTTAAAGTTGAAATAATAAAAATAGCCATTGACAACCAAACCATTGTCAACCTAAACTAAATACATAGCTTCTGATTTCATGGACATAGAAATGGTTCTTCAGACTGGCAGAGGGCGGTTTACATTCCTAGTGTGAGTAGGAGGCTTATGTCTAATTTCCCCCCAAAGTTACTGATGATGTCATTCAAGGGGAACTTGTTGCTGAATAAAGACCTCCTTCAGAAAAAACTGCCAGCACAGTCAGCACTACAAATCAGAAGTGTGTGTCGGGGTAGAAGTGTCAGTCATGTAAATTCTGTTCCTTACATACACTGTGTAAGCTCAGAAGCAACTCTGAGGAACATACACATAATATAACAATTACATATGTCATCAAAATATATATATTATATATATCATCAAATTACAATATTTTTTGGCATGAACTATACTCCAGAGTAACATACACACACATATATGCATACACAGGCACATACACACACTCATGATGCTTTAAGTAAGGTTATAACTATGGGTTGGACTATATTTCTAACTATCCTTGTCTGTGTGCAGCCAGGGAGCGATGGGTTAGATAAGCCAATGAGAGAAAATAAAACATTTTCTGTCTGCATTCTTGAAATTTAAAGTGGAAAAGAATACATGAAAATGTCCTAATTTGGGGCTGGAGAGATGGTTCAGTAGATAAAGACAGGATAGCACCTGCTGTGTGTGCAAGTACGAGAACTTGAGTCTTCAAAAACCCAGGAGTAGAGACCTGCCTGTTACCCAAGCACACTGTGAGACTGGGAGGTGGCTGGTTCTTCTGTTGCCAGCTTAACTGCAGTCTGGGTAAGAAAACCTCGCTCAAAACAATGAAATGTAAGTAATAAAGCAAGACTCTCAATGTCTTAAATCATACAACAACAGGAGTATGCACATGTGGGACTCTCACCCCTATTCTCAAAGGAGTGAGAAGAAATGTCCTAGCAGAATGTTTTCCCAGGAAGATAGTGGCTTTCCCCTCTCCCACCTGGGAGATTCCGAGCACAAGGTCACTTAGCTCAGCCCAGCCAGCCACCTGGTACAGGCTGATAAAGATGGCCTAACTCAGGAACAGTGGCCTTGCTCTAAGAACAAGAAAAAAGCTGACTTAACAGGATGGGAGGGAGCAAAAGCCCTTGCACCCATGCCAAAGCAGCTTCAAAGATTCTCTTTGTAGTTATGCCTTTAAAAGCTTGCCCCACAGAAGAGATACAGCTCCTCTCTACCTCACTGCAGCGGGGTTAGAGATGGGTTCCAAACATGATTGTATTATGCTGCTTAAACCTTGCTTGTTACAGTCTGGGCCTCTCTGGTGGTCTCTCTCTAGGGGTTGTAATCTGGGCACAACAGCACACACTCACTCTTACACACACACACACAAAGAGAGAGAGAGGTGCATGTACACATGTTTAATGCAAATAAGTAAAAAATTTAAATACTATAATGAAAACACTATTTTGCATGCTGACTAAGAATGTTAGTGAAACAATGGACAGGAAGGATCAGTGGGGCATTGTCAAAGGACTTTCTGATTTGCTGGGGTTGTAATTTCCATTTATAAACAGGCACCGTAAATTCATATTGTAAGAGTTCTCTTCACTGAAATCAGTCTCATTATTCAGAAAGTTTATTCCACTTTAAAGTCTGCAAGTAGGACGTGAATCTTTCTATTAGACTTTCACCCCTGAAAGGAAATGTGCACACACATGTGCGCGTGCGCGCACACACACATACACACACAGAGCACAGAGACAGAGACAGACCGAAACAGAGTTCCTTCTTCCCAGATGACCAAGCTTGTGTCAGCACAAGAATATTTACATAAAACTCACAAAACTGGCATTCTACAAAGAATGGTTATGTGACACACATAGCTGTTGTATAATATCTCATGTTAGCCATCACAGATTGTACACTTCAGTAATACAGCATTCCCTATGTTTGCTCAAAACACATGACCAGCTAAACAAAAAGATGAGATCAGAATATATATACATATATATATATATATGATATATGTATATGATGGAAATACCAGTGACATTAGAGATGTTAGACCAGGGTGAGTTTAAGGGAGTTTTTTTCTATGCTTATATCTCAATGTATTTACATTGTGTTTTCTTCTATCAATTTCATAATTTCAGGTCTTATATTAAAGTCTTTTGATTTTGAGCTGATTTTTGTGCAGGTATACAACTAGTTTTATTCTTCTAAATTTGGATATCCAGTTCTCCTAGAAGTGTCTGTTTCAGAGTCTCCTTTATTCAATGTATATTTTTGGCATCTTGATCAGCAATGATTCGGCTTGATTTATTTCTGGGTCTTCTATCTATTGGTCTACACTTCTCTTTGTGTGCTAGTATCATGCGGTTTTCACTACCAAAGCTTTGCAGTATAATTCCAGATGATGTATTGTGATGCTTACATATTGTTCTTTCAGCTTAGGACTGCTAAACTCCAGAATATTGTGTTTCTATACGAATTTGAAGATTGTCTTTGCCTAGATCTGTAAAGAAGCTCTTGGAAGATGGATGGGGCTTGTGTCAACTCTACAAGACTGCTCTAACAGAGACATTTTTACAGTATTCATTCTGCCAACTCATCTAGTGTCTACTTCAATTTCTTTTTTTAGTTTCTTGAACTTTTCATTGTAGGAACCACTCACCTTCTTGATTAAGTTTATTCCTGTACATTGTTTAGACTGCTGTTTGTTTTTTTAAATTTCTTTCTCAGAAAATTTGTTACTACTGTTCCAAAGTTATAGGGTTTTGTATGGCTTTGTACCTTTCTATTTCGCTGAAAGTGTTTATCATATCTAAGAACTTTCTGGTAGAATTTTTAAGATGTTTAAATAGGTCCACTACTAAAAGGGATAAATTTGCTTCTTCGTTTCTTATTTGTACCCATCCTATTTCTTTTGTCTTGTTGCTCACACTAAAACTTGAGGTATCATGTTGAATAAAAATGGAGGAAGCAAGCACCTTGTGATTCAGATTATAAAAGAAATGCTTCCAAAACATGCATATCAGGCATGCTATCAGCAGTAAGTTCATTGCACATTGTTTTTGTAGAGGCATGCCCCTTCTATTCCTAGTTTTTAGTATGTTATAGAATTATATGCCAGCTTATTTGCAGCTTCCCTCTGCATGGTGGGGTCATGAAGATAAGCGCACTTATCTTCACTTTTTGGATATTTCTGCAGCAATTTTTAGAGACAAAAAGTAGGTGGTCTTCTTTTTCTTAAATTTTTGTTGTTGTTGTTGTTTTACCTGGTCAGTTAGTCTACCTCTCTTTTTTTCCTCTTCTCTTTTTTTTAAATTAATTTTTATTGATGTCTACATTTTTCTCTGCTCCCATCCCTGACTCTCCCCTCCCCCATTCAATCGTCCCCTAAGGTTCCCTTGCTCCCAATTTACTCAGGAGATCTTATCTTTTTCTACTTTCTACTTCCCATGTAGATTATTTCTACGTAAATCTCTCTCAGTGTCCTTATTGTTGTCAAAATTCTCTGGGATTGTGGTTTGTAGGCTGGCTTTCTTTGCTTTATGTTTAAAAACCACCTATGAGTGAGTACATGTGATAATTGTCTTTCTGTGTCTGGGTTATCTCACTCAAAATAATGTTTTCTAGCTCCATTTATTTTCCTGCAAAATTCAAGATGTCATTATTTTTTTTCTGTCGTCATTCAAGATGTGTAGTACTCCATTCTGTAAGTGTACCACATTTTCTTTATCCATTCTTTGGTGAAGGGGCATTTAGGTTGATTCCAGGTTCTGGTTATGACAAAAAAAAAGCTGTTATGAACATAGTTGAGCATTGTGGCACAATTGAGCATCCTTTAGATATATACCCAAAAGTGGAATTACTGGGTCTTGAGGAAGGTTGTTTCCTAATTTTCTGAGAAATCACCAAACTGACATCCAAAGGAGTTGTATCAGCTTTCATTCCCACCAGCAATGCAGAAGTGTTCCCTTTTCCCCACAACCTCTCCAGCATTAAGTTGTCATCAGTGTTTTTGATCTTGGCCATTCTTACAGGTGTAAAATGGAATCTCAGAGTTGTTTTGATTTGCATTTCTCTGATGACTAAGGATGTTGAACATTTCCTTAAGTGTCTTTCAGTCATTTTAGATTTCTCTGTTGAGAGTTCTCTGTTTAGGTCTGTACTCCATTTTTTTAATTGGATTATGTGTTCTTTTGGTGACCAATTTCTTGAGTTCTTTGTATATTTTGGAGATCAGACCTCTGTCTGATGTGGGGTTAGTGAAGATCTTTTCCCATTCTGTAGGCTGTTGTTTTGTCTTGTTGACCATGACCTTTGATTTACAGAAGCTTTTCAGTTTCAGGAGGTCCCATTTATTAATTGTTTCTCTCAGTGTCTGTGCTGCTGAGGTTATATTTAGGAAGTGGTCTCCTGTGCCAACGAGTTCAAGTGTATTTCCCACCTTCTCTTATATAAGGTTTAGTGTGGCTGACTTTATGTTGAGGTCTTTGATCCATTTGGACTTGAGTTTGGTGCATGGTGATAGATATGGGTCTATTTTCATTCTTTTACATGTTGATATCCAGTTATGCCAGCATCACTTGATAAATATGCTTTCTTTTTTCCATTTGATATTTTTTGCTTCTTTGTCAAAAACCAAGTGTTGGAAGATGTGTGGATTGAGATCCGGGTCTTCTATTCGGTTCCACTGGTCCTCCTGTCTGTTCTTATGCCAATACCAGGCTGTTTTCAGTACTGTAGCTCTGTAGTAGAGTTTGAAGTCAGGGATTGTGATGCCTCCAGAAGTTCTTTTATTATACAGGATTGTTTTGGCTATCCTGGGTTTTTGCTTTTCCATATGAAGTTGAGTACCGTTCTTTTGAGGTCTGTGAAGAATTTTGCTGGGTTTGATGGGCATTGCGTTGAATCTGTGATTGCTTTTGGTAAGATTGCCATTTTTACTATGTTAATTCTGCCTACCCAAGAGCATGGAAGATCTTTCCACTTTCTGCTATCTTCTTCAATTCCTTTCTTCAAAGATTTAAAGTTCTTGTCATACAAGTCTTCCACTGGTTTGTTTAGAGTTACTCCGAGATATTTTATGCTATTTGTGGCTATTGTGTAGGGTGTTGATTCTCTGATTTCTTCCCCAGCCCTTTTATCATCTGTGTACAGGAGGGCTACTGATTTTTTTCCAGTTAATCTTGTATCCTGCTACATTGCTGAAAGTGTTTATGAGTTGTAGAAGTTCCTTGGTAGAGTTTTTGGGATCACCTATGTAAATTATCATATCATCAGTAAACAGTAAGAGTTTAACTTCTTTTCCAATTTGTATCCCCTTGATCTCCCTTTGGTGTCTTATTGCTCTAGCTAGGACCTCAAGAACTATATTGAATAGATATGGCGAGAGTGAACAACCTTGTCTTATTCCTGATTTCAGTGGAATTGCTGGGAGTTTCTCTCCATTTAGTTTGATGTTGGCTGTTGGCTTGCTGTATATTGCCTTAATTATGTTTAGGTATGGTCCTTTTATACCTGCTCTCTCCAAGACCTTTATCATGAAGGGATGTTGTATTTTGTCAAAAGCTTTTTCAGCATCTAATAAGATGATCATGTGGTTTTTATTTTTCAGCTTGTTTATATGGTGGATTATGTTGACAAATTTTCCTATGTTGAGCCATCTTTGCATCTCTGGGATGAAGCCGCCGACTTGATCATGATGGATGATGGTTCTTATGTGTCCTTGCATTCGATTTGCCAGTATTTTATTGAGTATTTTTGCATCAATGTTCATGAGTGAGATTGATCTGTAATTCTCTTTCTTAGTAATGTCTTTCTGTGGTTTGGGTATCAGGGTAATTGTAGCCTCATAAAAATAGTTTGGCAATGTTCCTTCTGTTTCTATTGTGTGGAATAATCTGAGGAGTATTGGCATTAGTTCTTCTTTGAAAGTCTTGCAGAATTCTGAGCTGAAACCATCTGATCATGGGCTTTTTTTGGTTGGGAGACTTTTGATGACTATTTCTATTTCTTCAGAAGTTATAGGTCTGTTTAATTTGCTTATCTGGTCTTAATTTAATTTTGGTAAGTGACATTTATCCAGAAAGTTGTCCATTTCCTTTAAGTTTTCCAGTTTTGTGGAGTACAGGTTTTCAAAATATGACCTGATGATCCTCTGTATTTCCTCCATGTCTATTGTTATGTCCCCCTTTTCATTTCTGATTTTGTTAATTTGGATATTCTCTCTCTGCTTTTTGGTTAGTTTGGATAAAGGTTTGTCTATTTTGTTGATTTTCTCAAAGCACCAACTCTTTGTCTCATTGATTCTTTGTATTGTTTTCTTTGTTTCTATTTTGTTGATTTCAGCTCTCAATTTGATTATTGCCATCTAGTTCTCTTAGGTGAGTTTGCTTCTTTTTGTTCTAAAGTTTTCAAATGTTCTGTTAATTCACTAGTGTAGGAATTTTCCAGCTACTTTATGTAGGCATTTAGTGCTATGAACTTGCCTCTTAACACTACTTTCATTGTGTCCCATAAATTTGGGTATGCTGTGTGGTCATTTTCACTGAATTGTACGAAGTCTTTAATTCCCCCTTTATTTCTTCCTTGACCCATTGATGAGTCAGGTGAGTATTGTTTAGTTTCCATGTGTTTGTGGGTTTTCTGGAATTTGTATTGCTGTTGACTTCTAGTTTTAAACCATGGTGATCTGATAAGGTACATTGGGTTATTCCAATTTTTTTTGTATTTGTTGAGATTTGTTTTGTTATCGAGTATGTGGTCAATTTTTGAGAAGGCTCCATGAGGTGCTGAGAAGAAGATATATTCTTTTCTGTTTGGATGGGATATTCTATAGATGTCTGTTAAGTCCATTTGAGTCATAACATCTGTTCTCTTATTTCTCTGTTCATTTTTTTCTGATTGACCTGTCCAGTGGTGAGAGGGGAGTGTTGAACTCTCCCACTATTAGTGTGTGGGGTTTAATGTATGATTTAAGCTTTAGAAGTGTTTCTTTGACATTTGAGGGTGCCCTTGTATTTAGGGCATAGATGTTCAGTATCGAAATTTCCTCTTGATGGATTTTTCCTGTGACTAATATGAGATGACATTCTTTGTCTCTTATGACTGATTTTTAGTTTGAAGTCTATTTTGTTAGATATTAGGATAGCTACACCTGCTTGTTTCTTAGGTCCATTTGATTGGTATATTTTTTCCCAACCATTTACTCTGAGATGTCTGTTTTTGAAGTTGAGATGTGTTTCCTGTTTGCAGAAGAAGGATGGATTCTGTTTTCGTATCCAATCTTTTAGCCTGTGCCTTTTTATAGGTGAGTTGAGTCCATTTACATTAAGGGATATTAATGGCCAGTGATTGCTATCTCCTGTTAATTTATTTTTCATTGTTGGCATTGTTAATTTGTGCGTTTTTCCCTTCTTTGGGATTTGCTGCTATGAAACCATCAATTGTCTGTGTTTTTGTTGGTGTAGCCAACTTCCTTGGGTTGGAGTTTTCCTTCTAGTATTTTGTGTAGGGCTGGGTTTGTGGCTAGGTATTGATGAAATCTAGATTTGTCATGGAATATCTTGTTTTGTCCTTCTGTGGTGACTGAAAGTTTTGTTGGGTATAGTAGTCTGGGCTGGCATCTGTGGTCTCTTAATGTCTGCATAAAACTTGACCATGACCTTCTGTCTTCCATTGTTTCCAATGAGAAGTCAGGTGTATTTCTAGTAGGTCTATCTTTATAAGTTACTTGGCCTTCTTCCTTTGCAGCTCTTAATATTCTTTCTTTACTCTGTATGTTTAGTGTTTTGATTATTATGTGGTTAGAGGACTTTTTATTTGGATCCAGTCTATTTGGTGTTCTGTAAGCTTCTTGTATCTTCATAGGCATATCTTTCTTTAGGTTGGGAAAGTTTTTTTCTATGATTTTGATAAAGATATTTTCTGTGCTTTTGAGTTGAACTTCTTCTCCTTCTTCTATACCTATTATTCTTAGATTTGACCTTTTAACGGTGTCCCATATTTCCTGGATATTTTGGGTTAAGCTTTTGTTAGATTTAATGTTTTCTTTAACTGATGAGTCGATTTCCTCTATTGTATCTTCAGCACTTGAGATTCTCTCTTCCATCTCTTGTATTCTCCTGTTCATGCGTGCATTTGTGGTTCCTGATCATTTTCTCATGATTTCTGTTTCTATAATTCCCTCGGCTTGTGATTTCTTTATTGTCTCTATTTCAATTTTCAAGTCTTAAATAGTTTCTTTCATATGTTTGATTTATTTTTCTTGGTTTGCTTTAAGTGATTTGCTGATGTTTTCCAATTTTTTGTTTGTCATTTCCCCCATTTCTTTAAGGGAATTTCTCATTTCCTCTTTAAGAGTTTCAAACATTCTCTTGGAGTTATTTTTTAGGTCATTTTTTCTGTTTCATCCATATTTGGTTGTTCAGGTCTTGATGTTGTAGGGTCTTAAAGTTTTACTGGTGTTCTTTTGGCCTTTGTGGTGTTGTGTGTATTCTTACCATTTCTACTCATCTTTTCCTCTAATAGGTGTGGTTGGGGCTGTCTGAGATTCTGTTGAATAATGTAGGTGCCAGTGAATCCCAGACTCAGATGGTTGCTCCTTGGTACAGTCAGTGTCACAGTTCTAGTTATCCCCGTCAGTTACTCCGTGTTCCTGGAGGTAGCTCAGCACTCCTGTGCTTTGTTCTACTCCCTTGGAATTTGCTGTCTCAGGTCTACTTTGGCCTAGGTTGCCAGTTTTGACCTGTTTCTGCAAATCCTGGTCTGGAACCCCTACTGCAGAAGTCCCTGGTTTGGAGTTGGACCTGGAAAGTTTTCTGGCTCCAGTCTACTGCCTCAGAGGTCCCAGGCTCAGGTGTGCCCAGAACTGCAGAGGACCTGCTTACTCCCTCAGAGGTCCCAGACTTATGCTCAGACCTGCAGAGGTTCCAGGTTCCTGCCTGTTCCCTTTGATGTCCCAGACCAACGCCCGGACCCACAGAGGGTCCTGGCTCAGGCCTAGTTCCTGGGAGGTCCTAGACTCACATCCAGATCCACCGGCGTCTTGGCTTAGGTCTACTCCCTTGAAGGTCCCAGATTCACGTCCAGACCCTCAGTGGTCTCTAGCTCTGGCTCAGTTGTTCAGCGGTTACTCCCCTGTACCTGTTTTGGTGGAGATCGCTGATTCTGGATCTGGTCACTGGCTCAGTCTTGATCCACCAGTGTCCTGGTTCTGGATTGGTTCCTGGGACTGGATTTGCTCCTGGCTTCTGCTCCCAGTGGAGCTTGTTCCCTCTCTTCCTAGGTAGCTGGTTCAGTCCAACCCCAGTTCCAGTGGAGATCGCTAACTCTGAGTCAGGTAGCTGGCGCAATCCTGATCCACCAGTTAGTCTACCTCTTTTAATTGGACAGTTTAAGGCACTTTCATTTAAGATTATTGTTGAGAGGTCTTTGTTCTATTCATGATTTTGCTCTATTTGGTTAAATTACTACTTATTTTCTTCTTTTCCCTGTTTGTATTAGCGGTTTGTTGGTTTACCTTCTCATGAAATGCATTCTTTTCTGCACTATTTTGGATTATATTCGTTTCATTATTCCTCTATGTATAATAACCCTTTAAATATTTTCTGCAGTGCTGGCTTGGATGTCATTAGTTGCTTTAATGTATGCTTGTCTTAAAAAATTCTTATTCCTCTATCAACTTTAAGAGATAATTTTGCTGGATATAGCAACTTGTTAACAATATTTTCTTGTGAGCCTTGAAGTACAGCATCTCATGCCTTCTTGCATTTAGGCTTGATTATCACAGATCTGATTTATTCTGATGCCTTTGTGTGGGAACTAATATTTCTCTTCCATCATTAATATTGTTTAATTTTTTTATATTTTTGAATACTTGACTATGACATGTCACAGAGAAGTTCTTCTCTGGTGTTATCTTTTGGAGCTCGAAGTGCATCTAGATTGTGTATCTGTATTTCTTTCTGTGGGCTTGAAAATGTTCTGTAATGATTTCACTAAACTAATTCTATGCTTTTATTCTTTATTTCAGCCCCTTCTTCATCCTGTGGATTCTTACATTTGATCTCTGAATGTGTCCAATAGTTACTGAACATCATTTATTCATTTATCTATTTAGTTGATCTATTTGATAACTTATCCTTTTTACAAGAGGATTTTGAATTATTTTTCTGATAGTTCATTTTTTCTAGTTTCCAGTATTGAGAAGCTGTGAACTTAGGGAAGAATAATGGTAACTAATTTCCTACTCTGTGTGTGTGTGTGTCTGTGTCTGTGTGTGTGTGATGTGTTTACTTGTTATGTTTTGCCTGTCTATGAGATACCTGTGCCCTCCAGTGTTTATTTTTTTTTCTCTTCTCATACTCTGTTTAGTCTGCTTGTCTTTTCTGTGAGTCTTTATGGTTGTTAGAGTTAGCCATTTGTCCTGAGTTTGAGACTGGAGGTTTACAGTAGAGGGCAGAATATGCCAACCAGGATACCTATGTTAATAGGTACTTGTGAGTAGGGCCTGAGGGAGACCAGCATCCAGGGTATATTTTGATATTTTAAATAGACACCTCAGTTAGCCATTTTGAGTTTGAGACCTAAGAGTTAAGTCCCAAAGAAACTCAGGACAAATGGCTGAGGTGCCATTAACAAATCAAGACGGACTCTGACCCCCAGGCTCTCTCAGCATCATAAGCGCCTGTTACAGAGTCCTAGCTCCTCACAGGCTTCCCATCCACAGCCCTACCCTGAGCCTCTCCAGTCCCTGAGCTTGCTTCCTGTCTCCCATTGCTCATTCATATATGAACCAGCCTTTTCAGCCACCCACTCTCTTGGTTTCTCTTGGTGCCCTTAGTTCTTTTCTTGGCATCTTGGTTCTTCTCCCTTTCCTGTTCCCCTCTCCTGACCCTCCCTCCCTCTTCTCTTCCTCTCTTGTTCTCTCTCTCTCTCTTTCGCTCTCTCTCCCCTCCCATTACCTGGTTCAGTTGAATGGCCATGTCTAGTCCATTACAGCTTTCTCTATCTGCTCTGGAGTCTCCCAGATGCCTTTGGTTGTTCTCTCCCTTGTATCTACAATAAAAAACTTCTCCTCCACCATACCTTGGAGCCATTATGTCCTCATTTTCATTCACTGATGAGCTATTACTTGGACTTTTGTAGTTCATGACTATCTAGAGGGGTGTGTAGACTTCTTTAACCAATGTGGAGTTCAGGCAGCTCTTCCAGTTTAACTTGTAGTAGAAGGCACTTGAATCCTGTAAATGCATCCCCATAAGAGTAAGAGAGAATGGTACTAGGCTACTGACTGAAGGTATACTATAGTATTTTTAGAGCTAAGAGTATTAAAAACTAAGCAGTAAGTGTTCAGTAAAAATAATAAGAAAGAAGCAGCTCTGCTGGCACAAGAAATCCAATTAAGTCAAATCAAAGCAAATCAAAATGTCCATCGTTTTATTAAGGACAATGCTCTTGGGTGGCCTAGTGCATTGCAGGGAGACAGGACAACAGGGAGCTGATACACACCTGAAAACCATATGTTTCTCCTTTGGTAGTCCACTTAAATACCCTATGGGAGGGGTCAGGACCTGGCATGTTGGGATTTGGAGTCTAGACCAATAAAACTCCCAGGCCTGGGGGGCTAAAACGGATGCCAGGGGCTAAGAGCTATGCTCTAAACTTAACAGTAAGAAAAGAGTTAGAAAAGAAAATGGATTAAATATGAGTTAGAATTAGGAGGCATTATAAAGAAAATAACAGAGTAAATGCAGGAAAAAGAAAAGGCAGTTATGACCACACTTATCCGGAAAGATACAGTCTAAAACAAAACCAACAAACATCTAAAGTGCAAAGAATAAATAAGAAAATATAAAATTTTAAGATGATTGAAATTAAATAAAAGATATTAGAATATCTGGTGTGTGTTAGTTAATTTGGGAAGAAAATTCAAGGAACAAGGCTTTTCTCTGGAAGGGATGCTTTGATTGGTAAGAAAGGACATTGCTCAAATTAGCCAGGACAGGGAGCCCTGGTCATTTCTATGATTTGGAAATCACTGTGGTTTTGTTTGTTTTCATGTTGTGTGCTGTCTTATCATAAAGTGGTGGCCTTTACATTAATCCTTTCTTTTCTTTTCATTATTGTTTTCCATTGAGCTATACATTTTTCTCTGCTCTCCTCCCTTCTTTCCTTCTGTACTTCTACCCTTTCCCATGATCTTCACACTTCCAATTGAATCAGGAGATTCAATTTGTCTTTTTCTCCTTCCTACGTAGATCTATGTATCTCTCTCTTAAGGTCACCTTTGTTGTCTCGGTTTTCTTGGGTTGTGGACTGTAGGCTGGTTTTTCTTTGCTTTATGTATAGAAGCAACTTATGAGTGAGTACATAGGATATTTGTCTTCTTGCTATTTCTCCTGGTTGCCATGGGAACTAGATGGAAAGATCCTATTGTTGAAGACAGCACACATTTGGATGTAGGACATGGAGAATCAAGCTGGAGCTGAGCTAGGAACTATCTGTGTGTGCAGAGCTTGTGCTGTCTTTTCTCAGAAATAACAAATATTTCTCGATTAATAAGGTTCTTTGAATTCTCCAAGTGATGCTTTTAGACAATTGAAGATGTCAAAACAACCATTTAACATCTATTAATCATATATATGTGTATGTATATATGTGTGTGTGTCTGTGTGTGTCAAACTTTCCTTGTAGCACTGCTCTACTAACATTAATACCAAAAGCAAAGTGATCTAGTGATGTGTTAGCATTGTTATAAAAATCTTGGTTTATTTGAAATTGACATGCATTCAGTGCTATAAACTGTAACTTCTTAAAATTTGTGTTTATGTTAATGGTATCTTGCAATGGAGCCTTTGGAGAAAATTAGGATTATATGTGATGATGAGGGCACTTAACCTTGCAGTAGCTTCATTAGATGAGGAAGAGAGACCCAAGGGAGCAAGCCTGCTCCACCTCGGCCAGTACTGCTCTGTCTACCTGGGGACATAGAGGTCCCAGGCAGCCAGAAGGTGCCCCTCAGGTGCAGCTCCTTCGCCTGGGACTACCTAGCCTCCAAAACTCATTAGTTTATAAATCACCTAGTCTGTGGCATCCAGTTATAGCAACAGAACATATGATAAAACAATATTAAATATGATAAATAAAAGAACACTGGTATTCCCAGGGGTTCTGTTGAACAGAAACACTCATAGTTTGCATGTAGATATCTGGGCTCCCTGTCAGTCCTTAAAAATTGAGATTTTTTTAAAGTCTTTGGGCTTTACCCAAACAAACCAGAAGGTGGCACAGTGGCTACTACAGAGAAACAAAACAGAAAAAAGCATTTCAGGAAAACGTCTTCTCACAGCAGAGAATCGAAACTGCGATGGAGACAGCTTTATTTTTTTTTTCCACTTCCTTAAGCCCGGTCAGCGTCAGACACACCCTGGCATTTTTCAGCCGGCTTGAGCTGGTACCAAGGTCGAAGTACTGACTGGTAAAGCTTTCATCAAGACTAAATGAAGGCGTTTTTC
>PVIU01027678.1:0-20092 GCA_004026605.1 Ondatra zibethicus | reverse complement strand
TCTCCGTCCCCAGAGTGTGGTGTTTTAACATGGGTGTTCTCCGTCCCCAGAGTGTGGTGTTTTAACATGGGTGTTCTCCGTCCCCAGAGTGTGGTGTTTTAACATGGGTGTTCTCCGTTCCCAGAGTGTGCTGTTTAACATGGGTGTTCTCCGTCCTCAGAGTGTGTGCTGTGTTAAGACGCCGTACTGAGCAGTTGGAATTCACATTTGTAGCTTTTTTAAGGTACCGGGGACGGAGCCCAGGGCCTCTCACTTGTTAGGCAGGGCACTTGGTCTCCAGCCCTTAAATTCATACACAGCCCTCGCCAGGCAGCGATGGTTCACTTCTTTAGCTCCAGCAGAGGCAGTCGGATTTATGGGTGTCGGATCTATGAGGCCAGCCTGGTCTACAGAGCTAGTTCTAGGACAGTCAGGTTATACAAAGAAGCCCTGTCTCAAACAAACAAACAAATAAACAAACAAACAAACAAAAAGAAAACAGACAAACAACAACAACAACAAAAAACCCCAAATCACAGCCCTTGCTCCACACCCCACACCCCTGGATGGAGCCCTATCTTTTAATCCTTTTAACCACAGCCTTTCCATTTATAATACCAGCATTTTAAAAATAAACACCGTGTGTGACACACAGAGTAAGTGCTGGAACTGCCTCTGTCGTAGGAGCCAGTTTCGTGTGGATGTGAACCCATCTGTAACCTAAGTCCCATGCAGCTGCTATTAATGGAGCACTGGGCCTACTGAAGGGCACCTTCTGTCCACTGTGCCTGGCCAGGTCCTGCAGCACCCTGGCAAGCCGCACCCCCCAGATGGGAAATAGGACAGTGAGGTGTGTAATTGAGAGCGCACTAGCTGTCCCCGACAGTGAGAACACCTGGGACCCCCACTGCTGCCTGGAATCTTGAGAGAAATGGGATTTTCTTTTGTAAATATCACTGGCCATATTCGTCACACAGGTGACAGCAGGCAGTGCTGCCTCCTGGGTGACTGACGACTGAATGAGTGCATTCACGCATGCATGCATGGCAGTGTCCCAGGCTGACTGACTACTGGCATCTCTCTTCTGCGCATGTTTTCTTCACTTATGCAAAGCAGATTTTGTTCTACCCCTTGGCATCCTTTGCTGCGTGTTGGAGTGCAGGTTGAAGAGCATGCTTAGCCCAGGCCAGCCACACCTGCGCCATAGTTTTGGCTTGGGCTGTGGTGATGAGGCCAGGTGTCCTGAGGAAGGTCCCCCTCCCCCTAGGTGGGAAGGAGATGGATGGAGACCCTCTCACAGGACTGTGGGTGATGTCGTATCTGCTTCCTTTCTACGAGAGGAACCTGCTGCGAGGGAACGCTGACCACGGTTTGTGGCCAGTGGAAAGGGTGAGGTGAAGCTGGACTCTGGGGTTGACTCCATCTTGGCAGACCGTGTGTCTTCAGTCCATAAAGTAACCTGTAACCCTGACTACCGTAACTGACACTTCCCTGAGTGACTGCACCTCGCCCACAGCTGGATGGTTTGCATACTTTAAGTATGCAAATGAACCAGAAGATAACCAAAGGAAAGCTTGGTTGGTTCACGCCAGTGAAGCAGAACACGGTGCTCTGTGGGCTTTCTTTTAAGGCTGAGGTCCAGCTTCACCTCCTCCCCCGCCTCCCCAGAGCTGCCCTTTGCTCTATGTTGGCTGCGAGGCCACCTTTGCTCTCTCTGGCTTGTGTCTCTGCCGCAGTGGGCATTGGTCGGAGAACGGGGCCAGTGTCCAGCTTTTGGGCCTCTGTCCTCATCTGGAAAGTGTAGGCCTTGTGCTTGTCCCCGGCTCTGTGACTCTGTGAGAGGGAGTGGGGGGTAGCTCTTCATGCCACGCTGGTCTTTTGTTTGTAGATATTCATGTGTGTGCGCGCGCACGCATGTCTTATGAGTGCACAGTATGTGCATGCAGTGCCCACAGAGCTCGGAAGAGAGCATCAGATCCCCTAGAACTGGAGTTCCAGGCAGTTGTGAGCAGCCATTTAGTCCTCTGTAAGAGCATCAAGTTCTCCAAACCCCTGAGCCATCTCTCCAGTCCCCATGTTTGTCTTTTTATGGTCTCTGAAACCACTTTGTCCTCAGCATGCAGATGCTGAGGCATGAGACTCTTGGTTATGGCCTTGCTTATTTAAAATTTTTTTGCATGTATTTATAAGTTTGTATGTATATGAATACATGTGATTGCATGTGTGCTAAGGTGTAAGTGTGGAGATCAGAGGGTAGGTAACTCTCCTTCCACCATGTGGGCTCTAGAAGACTGAGCCCCTGTCTTGGTGGCAAATGGCCTGATTTGCATCTCGCTGGCCCCCTTGCCTGTTGAATCTGTTGTATTGCTCATCCCTTCTGCGTGTCTGGGGAAAGAGGCTGCCCTTTCTGTGCCTCTGGTGGTTCCCCGCTCTTCCCACTCGAATAAGGAAGGAGTTAGCTGTTCCAAAAGATACAACTTGTCTTTACCCGTAGGATTTCTGGTCCTTCATAGATCCTAGGACAATCACAGAGCTGTGGCCTGTTCCTGCCTGTCCACGTCTGTAGACCTCAGGTTTCCAGAAAACCTTCCGGGTGGGGCGTCGGGTACGTGACGACTCGCGGCTAGTCATCCAACTCCGAAAACTTGGTATTCTCTCAGAAAGGGGTGTAAGTGGTTTCAGAGTTTCTCTCTACACATGATGGGAACAGTGACAGATTCTCACTCTGGTGTCACCCTTGGCTGCCACGTCCTTCCTCTGTGGAACTGGAGTCCTGATGACCCTCCCCTCCCTCCTCTGTGGAACTGGAGTCATGACGACCCCCCCCCCCACCCATGACATGGATTTGGGAGGAGAGATAATGTGGACACCACCAAATCTCACACACACACACACACACACACACACACACACACACACACACACACACACTTTTATAAGAAATATCTGTCTTTGAAATATGGCGTGGTGTGCACACTGTCAACCCAGCACTTAGGAGGTGGAGGCAGGAGCTCAGGAGTTCAGGCCGTCCTTGGCGATATGGTGAGTTAACAGCCTGCCTGGGTTACATGAGACCCTGTCCCCAGATGAACAGACAGAATTCTGTTCTTAACCATCCCAAGAAACCAAGTTAAAAAGAGAGATGTCAGTAGAGGCTTTTGAAGAAATCCCATTGGCCGAGAGCAAGCAGGCTCGCCCTACCCATGCAGGGCATTGTGTGAGTCTCAGTAGACTGCTGTGTTGGGGGATTAACTTCTGAGAAGAAAGGCAAAGACAGCAAGTGGATCCCACCTGTGGGGAAGGCTAGAAGGCTGTGCCGGTTTAAACAGGTTAGTCCAGGTCCAAGATGTTCCTGAGAGGCGGAGAAGCGTAACCCCAGGGCGGAAGTGAGACTGGCAGGATGGAACCTGGAGTTCTTTAAGTTTTTATTTGTACGTGTGTCCGTGCACACTATGTACACTTGAGTGCAGTGCCCGCAGACACCAGAAGAGGGCATCAGATCCACCCGAGCGGCAGTTGGTGGTGTGGGTGCCGGGACCTGAACTTGGGTCCTTGCCAAGGGTAGAGAACTCGCATAACCTCAGAATCACCGAAACACATCACAGTGTGAAGACGGGCACACCAGTGTCACATCTGCCTGTCGGTCCTTTGAGGGCCATCAGCTCCATTTCAGGGCTAAATAAGCCCATCTCGGTGCATTTCCAGACTTAGTGGATGGACCCCGTGAAAACTGGAATGGTCGCTTCAGGCTTGAAGGTTGACCTGGAGTTTATTGGATTTGTTAAACTCTTTATTGTGGTGTCATTCCAGTTTAATAGAAAATTCACAGGGAGAGAAGTACAGACAGTTCCCAAGGACCCTTGACCGAGCCTCCCCTAATGTTAGCTTCTAGTGTAACCACTGACCTCATCTGAGAGCGAGCAGCGTTCCTGCGCACGCACACTAGAGTGAGCCGGGCTCTGCAGCCCTTTCGAGGGCATCGGGCTCAACTGGGTCCAGCTCCGTGACCCGGAGAAATCGGGCAGTAAGCTGCTTGGGAGCCAGTGGTCCTAGCAGGAGATTCAAGGACAGTCTGCTGTCTGCAGAGCTCGGGGTCATGTGAACGCAGCGCCACTTGGACTTTATTTAGTGGGCAGTTAGCCTGAGATGCTTAATATAGACCTCTGCTCTCGCGTGAGAATTCCACTCTGCCCCAGCCGGGGACAAGAAGTTAGGAGGAACGTGTGCCCCTGCTGCTGTTGTGCTAAGTCACCTCGCTTGTTTGCCATCTCCTTCGTGAACCAGAAGATCAACAAAAATGCCAGTTTGTCCGTTTGACCGAGGAGCAGGCCGTCCTCACCCATTCACCCATTCACCCGTCCCATCTCTCCATCCACTTACCCACGGTGCTGGATGGTTTTGTGTCTGCTTGATACAAGCTCGAGTCATCTGAGAGGAGGGAACCTCAGTAGAGAAAATGCCTCCCTAAGACTGGCTACAGGTAGGAAGACTGTAGGGCATTTCCTTGACTAGTGACTGATGCGGGAGGGTCCAGCCTACTGTGGGCTGATGGTCCTGGGTTCTATAAGAAAACAGGCTGAGCAAGCCGTGGGAAATAAGCCAGTAAGTTCCTCTGTGCCACATAGTCTATGACCTCTGCATCAGCTCCTGCCTCCAGGTTCCTGCTCTGCCTGAGTTTCTGTCCTGATTTCATTCGGTGATGAACAGTGATGAGCCAGCATAAGCCAGATAAACTCTTTCCTCCCTCAGTTGCTTTGGCCTTGGTGTTTCATTACAGCAGCCATGATCCTAACTATGACACCCCCACCCCTCCCCACCCCCCCATCCACCCCCCCACTCTACCCCCATCCCCCACCCCGCTTCTACTCCCCCTGCTGGCTTTTTGCCTTGCCAGGCAATGTTTTCTTTTGGTAAGAGCTTATTTTGCATTCAAATGATGACCGCCTTTGGCCCTCTGAAGGGGGTGCTCACCCTTCCAGGACTCAGTCTCTGTCCTTCCAGAAAGCAGCTCTCTGTGTCAAAGTGTGAGACAGCTGCTCCTGGCTGGGCCTGCTCGCCAGAGAGAAAGCAAAGCTGCAGAAGTTAGAACAAAGAAGGTCCCTGCTCATGGGTGTGGCTGTCACTCGGCAGCACTCAGCTGCCAGCATGTCCACTTGCCAGCGGTAGAAATAGATCTGGAGTGAGGAGTAGATGCTGTCGTCCATTCTCACAGAAGTCTCCCATTCTCTCGGTGATAGCTGGCGTGACAGAGAGACACCAGCACTATGCCCAAGGCTTTGGGCTCCGTTTGGCTGAAGATAGATTGAAATTAATATTTTGAGGTGCGGTGGCTCAGTCTATAAAGTGCTTGCTGCTCAAATATGAGCACTGGAGTCCTTTCCCAGCACCCACACAAACGGCCGAGCACAATGGCGCACACTCATAATCCCAGCACCAAGGAGGTGGAGACCGGCTGATCCCTGGAGATCCCAGCGAGAGAGACCTTATCTCAGTACCCAAGGCGGAAAGCATGGAAAAAGACATCTGATGTCAACCTCTGGTCTCCACACGTACACCCACGCCATGCATCCACAGGAACACACACCCGTGTGCACATACATATACATGCACACGCACAGACAAAACATTTTTTCTACCAGGGCCAACTTGAAGGAAAATAAAGTTTATGCTCAGCAGTCGGAACGACAACAGAAATGTAGCTGTGCGTTTGGCTCGTTGTCCACGCGTGTTGTGTGACACGGCTGTGCCTCCGAGGACACGACCTCTGGGGAATGGCCCTCATGGGTTTGTTCATGATGGCGCCACCAACCGTGCACCCAGCAGTTGTGAAACATGGTTGTGTCCGTGTTGTTCATGCGGCTTTTTTTTTTTTTTTTTTTTTTTTCGAGACAGGGTTTCTCTGTGGCTTTGGAGCCTGTCCTGGAACTTGCTCTATAGACCAGGCTGGCCTCACAGAGATCTGCCTGCCTCTGCCTCCTGAGTGCTGGGATTAAAGGTGTGCACCACCACCGCCCGGCCGTCCATGTGGCTTTAAACAAGGTATCTTGCTGTTGAGAAAGTGCAGTCCAAAAGGTCTCTAACAAATAGTGCCCAGTCTGCTGCAAAATATAATTTTCCGTAACGAAGGGCTTGATTTATGGGAAGGCGGTGTCTGAAAGTCCCTTGTCCCTCGCCCCTTGCCCTGGACATGTGTTCTTCAAACTCTGTGGCTGGAGATGGGGGTGTGCACAGAGGGTGTGCAGTACACTTTCACCTCTGGACTCTCGACACTTGTAACCACCTTGGGAGATGGCTGGCGTTGTTCCTTGATTGATAGAGTGACAGGGTCTCACAGTGTCAGTCAGACTGGCTTCAAACTCAGGATCCTCCTGCCTCAGCGCCCCCGGTGCTGAGACTTCAGGTGTGCACCACCTTGGCCAGCTTTCCTGGTTTTTAGAGCTGGAGGATACATTTTATGATTAAGAAACTCATCAAACCTACCAAGGCCACACTTGTGATGGGAAGCAAAGTCATTACTGAGGTAGGGTTCTCCAGTGACCAGGGCTCAGCAAATTTACCCTTGAGCCAGATCTGTCCCACCTCTGTTGTAAATAAAGCTTACAGGAACACACCCATACCCTCTGCTGTTCCCATCAGTGGCTGAGCAGAGCGGCTGCCCACCTGAGCGTCTAAAGGGTTTTGGGAAGCAGCAAACCACTGTTTTTAGCAGCCAGGTTTTGGGGTCCCAGGGCTTAACGAAGGCCCAGTGTGCCTTCTGGAGGGGCAGGGAGTGTTAGCAGCAACAATGTGGGTCTTCTCACAGACAGACCCACGAAACAGATGTTTGAGCTGGGTTGCTCAGATGAGGACTCTAGAATGTTCCTGACTGGAGTCTGAAGGGCTCCACTGGGATTCCGAACCCATAGGCACAGAGGAGCATTGCCTGACGATGAAGTCATCACCCCGGGAAACAGGACCCGGCAAAGGCTAAGGGTTCCGACAGCTGGGGCAACACTTCCTAAAAAAGCAAAGCTTGAAGGTTTTGCGCTAGATTTCCTGGAAATGATCTAAGATGCATTAGGATAACACTGAGGGTGTGTTTCAAGGGTTAAATGCCTGGTGTTTCTGTGTTTGGAGATGTGGAGGAGACAGGAGGTGTTAAGGGCTGTATCTTCTTCCCACAGCCCTGTTTGCTCTGAACATTCCTGACCCCATGGGCCTGAAGCTTTCCAGTAATTCACCGAGCATCTCCCTGTGGGTTTTGTCTCCAAGCATTTGCAGTGTTTCCATGGTGTTATTTGCCTACATGGTAAAGGCCAGGGTCTCTGTAGCAGTGGATGAGCGGCCCTGCCACCTTGGGGTGGATTATACAGTGCGCATTGTGCCTTCAAGAGGATCAGCCCTGCTGCCCCTTCCTCCTGTCAGAAACTGTATTTTCTGCCTGCATTCTTTTTTTTTCCTTCTTTTTTTTTTTGCGACAGGGTTTCTCTATTTAATAGCCCAGGCTATCCTGGAGCTCTGTAGACCAGGCTGGCCTTGAACTCACAGAAACTTGCCTGCCTCTGCCTCCTGAGTACTGGGATTAAAGGCTTGTGCCACCGTGCCCAGCTTCAGAATTCATTTCTTAAGGATTTGCTGTGGCTGGAGAGATGGCTCAGCACTTAAGAGCATAGCCTGCTCTTCCAGAGCACCTGAGTTCAATTCCCAGCAACCACATGATGGCTCACAACCATCTGTAATGAGGTCTGGGGCCCTTATCTGGCCTTCAGGCATACATGTAGACAGAATATTGTATACTTAATAAATAAGTAAATATTTTTTTTTAAAAAAAGGATTTGCTTACTCCTGCCCACAACACCTCCCCTGTTTCGCCCTTCAATTAATGCCCTGCTGCTGAAAAAATAGAAAAAGAACAATCTGACTTTGTAAACAACAACACATTGACATTGTACATGCACATACAGTTTGTAAACGTATGAATCATGTACATTTAGGTCATGTGCATATGTGTGTGCTACCTGATCAGTACGTGTATTCAGAGTGTGCCCATGAGTGCAGCATTGGCTCCATGCCAACTCTAATCTTCATAGCTTATTTCCTGTAAAAGTCTAGTGAGGACACACAGGATATCAGGTGTGTGAGAGTGGCTGGTATCCCTTCTGGGAAGTCACCACTTTGGCGATTAAGTTGTTCTCTTGCTGTTTACGGCTTCAGGGTGGCATTTTGATTTTGAGATTATATGAAGCATTAATACGGTCCAAAGTCCAGTGTGTAGGAAGAGGTCCCCAGAGGTGACTCCGTACCCTCTCAGTTCCTCTTCCCAGAATCTGACAGTTGTTGGCTCTTTGTTGCTTACACGTTAGTGCTTTTATTTTCCTGGCAAAGAGGATGACTTGCAGGAGCTAGATCTCTCCTTCCACCCCGTGGCTCCCAGGCGTGGCAGCAAATACATTTACATGCCGAACCCTCTCTCTGGCCCCAGCAGCCATCTTTTTTTGTTTTGTTTTAAGATTTACCTATTTGTTTATTATGTATACTTGTTGACGTCAGATCTCATTAGAGATGGTTGTGAGCCACCGTGGTTGCTGGGGACTGAACTCAGGACCTCTGGAAGAGCAGCCAGTGCTCTTACCTCTGAGCCCCCAGTAGCCATCTTCCTATGCTTTCACTATTAACTTAGCAACAGATCCCAGGGACTTAAAATGATCAGAGGGAAAAATACGACAAAGTATTCACCAAATATTCTTTAGGTTTATTTATTTTATGTGCAAGAATGTTTTGGCTGCTCTGTGTATACCACAGTGTGCAGTGCCCACAGAAGCCAGAAGAGGGCGCAGATCTCCTGGAATCCAGTTCCAGGTGTATAGGAATTGCCATGTGGGTGCTAGGAATCAAACCTGGGTCTTCTGCTAGAGCAGCAAGGGCACTTAACCTCTCAGCCGTCTCTCCAGCCCTTAAACGGGTTCTGCTAAAGGGTTCTTCCGTGGCTTTCGGTGTTATGCTCTTCTAATGCATGGTATAGCAAATAGCATGGTCTGAGGTGAAGAATACTTTCTGTCAAACCTTCCCCAGAGCAATGTGCCTCACCCTTTCTGTGAGTGGATGGGGGTGGGGTGAGTGGAGGGAATGGAAGGAGGGGAGGGACTGGGCACTTGGATTGGTATGTATAATGAAAAAGATAGTTTGTTTTCTTTTGAAAAAAATAAAAAAGGAAAAAAGAATATTTTCTGTCTTATTTATTACTTAATCTCGTTCTGCTTCTGGCTGTCTTACTTAGGCAGTAACGTGTGGGATCTTCTTTTCTTTCCTCTCTTCTACCTGTTTCTGTCTATGAATGCAGGGGTATGGATTTGGAGGCTTGCAGTGATGAGTTTTTTGTTTGTTTTTGCAGTGGCGGCTGTGCAGTTCTCAGGCCTGTGGTTGTGTCTGTGGGTGGTTACTTTTGCTACTCCTTCTTTGCTTCTTATTTATTAGTTGTTTAGGTTTTCTTTTTTGAGACATGGTCTCATATAGTCCAGGCTGGCCCAGACTCACTCCTTAGCTGAGGATGACCTTGAACTGACCTTCCTGCCTCCACCTCCCTAGTGGTGTGAGCCCCTGAGTCCAGCTTTTCCAGTGCTGGGATGGACCCAGGGCCTCACGCATGCTGGGCTACCGTGCTCCCATTAAGCCAACATCCCCAGCCCTAAGTTTTTTCATTTCGAAAGTTAGCAATTCATGAAAGGGGAGGGAGGGAGAAGGGGAGGGAGGGAGGGAGGGAAGGAGGGGTGGAGCATTCAAGTTTATAAAAACTGTGAGCCCTGAGTATGGCTGTCATTCCCCTGAGCAGGGGCCAGAGTGGGGCTCCCTGCTGTTGGTGCCTGGGGTGCTGGTGCCAGGATCGGTGGGTCTCTTGCTTGGGGATGACTTAGTCCTCCCTGCTCGCCAACCCTCATTATTTCTCCTGCCTTTCCTTGCTCACAGCTGTCTGCGCTGTGCCGGCCCAGACTGCACACCCTAAGGCAATCGTGCTGTCCTGGAAGTGCGGCTGAGGCCAGGCAGTCACTGTTTGCCCCTCTTCCCTGTTAACCGCTGCTTACTGCAGTAGGAAAGGCCTGTCGGTGCCTTCTTCCTAGGGAATACAGGCTAAGCCCGAGCTCCCTGTTCTCTTGACTCTGGAAGCTCTGTTTCCTGGGTGCGTCTGTGCCAAGGAAGCTCAGGGCTTCTGCTATGCATTCTCCAGAATCCACCACTTCTGAGTCTTCCCAGGGTCTGCTGTAGATCATTTGCTGAAAGTGGCTGAAAAACCCTAAGCTGTTGGCTCCCATTCTTCCCAGATACCTTTGATGGGAGCCCTTCCTCCTTTGCCATGAGACTGGATTAATTCCAGAATCTTCCTGCAGCCCGTGGAAGACCCTCTGGCTTCCCTGGGGTTCATTTAGAGCTGATAGATCAGGAGGATGATCTCTCTCTCTCTGTCTCTGTCTCTCTCTCACACACACACAGTACCCAAGCAGGAAGCACTCACAGGGAACTTTGTGCAGTGGTTTGCCTATAAAACCACTGAGGTAAGGAGTCTGCTAAATGGTGAGGCATATCTTACTGGAAGTATCTCTCTGAGGGTCGGTGCCAGCCACACTGGGTACTGGACGTGTGCTCTCTGTGGGTCGGGAGCCACACTGGGTCCTGGACGTGTGCTCTCTGTGGGTCGGGAGCCACACTGGGTCCTGGACGTGTGCTCTCTGTGGGTTGGTAGCCACACTGGGTTGTTCCCTCACTGTATCCAACCCTGAAATCATAACGGAGAGCAACTTGTGTTTCCATAGCTGCGGAATCTGTTTTGGAAAACAGCAGGCTGGGATTTCGCTGTAGTTCAGGCACATTGAGGGCCAATATGCGAATGGGATATGAGTTTTAAAACAAACCCTCGGTCCCTTTGGGTACCTGTGTGGGAAAGCCTCCCCGCCTCCCGTTTTCAAGCCCTGCATTGTACGGATTCATGTCAGGAGTTGACTGTGGAGGGCTTTTGCCTGATGTCCTTCAAGCCTGTCACTCAGGAAGCCCCTCAGACATTTCCTGCTGTGACCGATGACATAGTGCTGGTGTGTGCACCATTGATTGCTGGGATTGTAGTTGACCTGTCACGTGGTGGTAAGGACAGGGAGGCTGGGGTGGCAGGGGCAGGCATAAAGGGTGAATCACTGGATGTCACATCACATTGAGTTTTACTGTGGTACAGGCACTGAGGGCCCAATGGTGACCTAAACAGGCAGAAGCAAGCCTTTTAAAACCCGTTCTTGGCCATCTAGTGCAGGCCTCTGAAGTCAGTGTATTCCCCGATTGTAGGATAATGCTTATGAAATACCGTGGTCTGCCTTCCCCTCGGGCTGCCCTCTCCTTGTGGGGGTTTGATCTCAGGGTAGCGACAGAGCTGCCATTTACGGAACACCTACTTTTACTTACCTCATTTATTCCTGAAGCACCCCCTGCTGTCTGCTATCATTACTGCCCCTCGGTTTACTGGGAGGATCTAGGGTTGGGGGGTTCGTTGGCTTTCCTGGGCAGTGCAGTAATCAGTGCTCAGTGGTGAGGAAATGCGTGTGTAGTCTTGTGCCCTTGGTTAGGAGCCCTGCTCACACCCAGGCTGCTGGAAAGGTGTGGGTGCGGTGGCCATGGAAGGTGACTCAGCCATGAGAGGAGAGAGCCGGATTGTGGTGTTGGAAGCTGACCAAGAACCTAATAAGGAAGGGTCACGGAGGGCCGCGGGGTGGGGCTCTGTGGGTGGGGGTGGCGGTGATGTAATTCTGCTGGGCAGATACAGGAACTGCTGAGCTGCGCTGTTCTAGGTCTTATTAAAAGTTAGCTCTTTGAGAGTTTCACGCAACCTGTTTGATCTTATTCACCCTCCCCCACCTCTTCCCAGCCCACCCAACTTGGTGTTCTTGAAAACAAAACAAAAAACCCTTCAAGATCACTTTGTGCTGTCCAGCTGAGGTGTGTGGTCTTCCATTGTCACACAGTCCTTACCCTGGGCTGCACAGTTAGAGAAAACTGTCACTCCCCCTCCCAGCAGCTAAGAGTTGCCAGTAGCCCCATGGCTGGGGTGGGGTGCTGTGCCCAGCTCCTTCATCCATGCTGGGACGCTGGCTGGCGTGGGCTTGCACGGGTTGCAACCCCTGCGAGTTCATGTTCACATCTGCCTGCAGTAACCAGGCATCAACTTGTCATCGCTGCCTTTGGCCATCGTGTTCTTCTAGTCCCCTCTTCTGCAGTGATCCCTGAGCTGGGGGTGGGGGCACAGTATATCTGTTCTCTTTGGGCTGAGCATGCCAGGATCTCCTATTCTCTGGGTAGCTGTGTCTCGCCGGACTAACCACTGTCTGCTGCAAATGGAAGCTTCTCAGATGAGTGAGAGCCACAGTGACTTGAAAGGTCATCTAACTCAGACACAGCATGCCCTGTGCTGGGGAGCCCTGTGCTGGGGAGCCCTGTGCTGGGGAGCCCTGTGCTGGGGTGCCCTGTGCTGGGGAGCCCTGTGCTGGGGAGCCCTGTGTTGTGTTGTGAGCTGTGTTCACACCCAGCCATGCTCTACATCGTCACTTAGTGGCCGTTGGAAGGGACACATGGTGAGAGAGGCAGTTGTGTCATGTGGACTGTGCCTTATTTACTTGAAATCTGCAGTAGATACTGTGTTTTCCTGACTTAAATGTGCGTGCGTGCTAAGAGGAAAGTTGGGCTTGGCATATGATTCTGCTTTTTCTTAGAAAACAAGAAGATGAAGAATTACTGTTTAAAATCTGTGAGATTTATTTATTTTACATATATGAGTATTTTCTTTGCCTGTATGTCTGTGTGTCGTGTGTGTCTGGTAACCTTGGAGACCAAAGTGGGGCATCAGATCACCTGGGGCTGGAGTTACAGACGGCGGTGGGCCACCACGTGGGTGCTGGGAATTGAACATGGGTGCTCTGGAAGAGCAGCCAGTGCTCTTTCTTAATTGATGAGCCTTCAGACTTGGCCGCCTGCATCCTGCCAGCCTGTGTATTTTTCTGCTAACTCCTTATCACTGAATTTGCTTTTTTTTTTTTATGGTTTTTTGAGACAGGGTTTCTCTCTAGCTTTGGAGCCTGTCCTGGAACTAGCTCTTGTAGACTAGGCTGGTCTCGAACTCACAGAGACCCACCTGCCTCTGCCTCCCGAGTGCTGGGATTAAAGGCGTGCGCCACCACCGCCTGGCTGAATTTGCTTTAACAAAGTTTTATATTGTGTACTTTTAGCTTTTTTGGTGTGAGAAGATCATACTTTCTCTGAATACCCTTGACTTGAAATTGCCATCATCTGGTTATGCACTTGAGAAAGCTGTTTTCCATGTTTGGTTCTTTATGTCGTCCCAGTGCGTTCCGAAGAAATTCAAATCTATGTACATAGTAGGAAGAATAGAATGGGGAACTTTGTCACTGTTGTGGTGTTAATAGTGATTTTTTAAAAAGTAGTTACTGTGTGTATGCATGTGTGTGTATGTGTGCGTGCACACATGCGTGTGTGTCTGTGTGCGCATGTGTGTGCACACATGTCATAGCACTCCTGTGGAACACTCAGGACAACTTGGAAGAATCAGTTCTAGCCTTCCGCCGTGTGGGTTCAAGAGAGTGAGCTAGATCTTCAGCTTGCCAGCAGCCCCCGCTGAGCCCCTTTGCCAGTCCTGGGTTGTAGGAACCTCTACTTTCTTAGGGCTCTGGACAAATGCTGTCCAGTCTCACTCTCCCCAGCAGCCACTGGGAAGAGAAGTGGCATGTCATCCTTCAGCTCAGTTTAGGGTTGGCAGTGCCCCCACCTGGCAGAGCCCAGCCATGACACGAGGCAAGCATCCCGTATGCCCTTTATGTTGGTGGGGCCCTGGTGAGGTTTCTTTGAGAGCTGTGAGTACATTAAGGTCTGTGTCATGGACAGAGCCTTTCCGGTCCACTCCCGGCCTCATCTCATGTCCCTTTGGAGCTCCTGTAATCCTTTTGTCCTGGGATTTGAGGCTCAGCAGCCACTGTCCCTGGTTGAGCGAGGTTGATAACTAACCCAGGCCCCTCCTGGGAGGACAGGTATGAGCCCTCCTCTCATGCCAACCTCTCTTAGATCTTGGCCTGCATTCTCTCCAAGGATCTCTGTCCAATCCAAGCAATGGCACCTACAAGGTAGCCGCAGTACTCCCCAGCCAACGTCACTGGGCCCTTCTCAGGCAGAACTTTTCAGGGTGAGACCTTCCAGCCTGGTGTCTCGGGTGTTCCATGGGTACTTTTGGGGGGTCTGGGGAGCAGGTTATCCCTCCTGCCATCCTCCTCCTCAAGATTTTCCCTCTGATCCTGGTACATGAAGGTTAAAGGTTGTGGATTTCTGTGTCTGGCCTGCAGTAGGGCCTGACGTATTATCACAGTGCTGGGCCTTTTACAGTCTCCCTCCTGCCTGCCAGGCTGCCTTGTGCCCCTTGACTTGGCAGTATTAAATGTCCAAGGGCCACTGTTGACCCCGCAGAGCCACCCCGTTGGCTAGGTGTGCAGGAGAAGCCCCTCCATTGGGTCCCTCGGTGTAGTCCCTGCTGCCTAAGCCAGCCTCGGCGTGCTGGCTTTTGAAGGTCAGCAGCCAGGGTTTGCCTCTCCTGCCCGGCTTGTGGAGTCTGTCAGTGACACATCTGTCCGGGGCCAGGTGAGTTTGCCTTACTCTGCGCTGGAAGGCGTGTGAAGGTTCCATTGCAGAGGAAAGAGGAGAGGCCAGCCGCCCCGAGCTCTGGCGGGTCTGCCTCCTGCAGGAGAGGGAGTTATTTATAGCGGTTTGAAGAATCTGCTGCTGCAGCTGAAAGAGAGGTGGGACTGTTACGTAAGGCTGAGCTGTTCTGGGTCTGTTCTCATTTACTCCCTTATTCTCGGAGACAGATGAAGCTGGTCTTCTCTGGCTTCTCAGCGGCAACAGTATTATTTTTGGACATGGCGGTTCGGGTCATGTGACAGCAACTCTCATTCATGAAACCTTGATGGATCATGGAAGTTGTCCGTCCTGACTTAGCAGGCCTGTGCGTGTGCCGTGGGGAAGTCGCTTCTGTGCTACACGAGGGTAGAGAGAAGAGCGGGGGCTGGGGCTAAACCAGGCCACAGTCATTGTCCCTCCTTGTGCTTGAGTTATGGGAATTTCCTTTAAATGATGCTGGTGACTTTATTATCGGGGGTGGTAGACTCTCCGGAGGTAGCCATGGCTTCAGAACGGCTCTGAGGGCTGGGAGAGACTCGGCTCGTAAGATACAAGCTGTGCAAACCTGAGGACCTGAGTCTGATCACCGAAACCACGGAAAAGTGCTGGTTACGGCCGCGTGGAATATACTCCCAACTGTGACCGGCAGAGACAGGGCGTCCTTGAGGCTGAGTCTGGTGGGTGAGCTCCAGGGCAATGAATGAGACTGCGCTCACATGTGTACCCACACCCATACATACACTCACATGTTCATGCACACACACTTGCATAATGTAAAAATAATTACAACCAAGCGGTGGTGGCCCATCCCTTTCACCCCAGCACTCTGAGGCAGAGGCAGGTGGATCACTGTGAATTTGAGGCCAGCCTGGTCTACAGAGCAAGTTCCAAGACAGAGCTACAGCGTGAAACCCTGTCTCAATAAAATAATAAACAAAATTCATACAAATAACTGCATTGAGGTGCTGGGGAAGCCAGAAGGTCTAGTTTTCACTGGCCACCATGAGGCCCTGAGTTCAGATCCTCAGAGCCCGTGTGAGAGCCAGCCATGGTGGCAGGTGCCTGTAGCCCAGTGCAGGGGTGCGCAGACAGATGGATTCCTGGAGGCCAACAGTCTAGCTGCATTGGTGAGCCCTGGGTACAGCGAGAGACATACGGAATAAATGGCATTAAATCTGGTGGGGTGGTACAGGCCGTCATCTCAACTTGGGAGGCTGAGGCAGAGGGATTATGAATTCCAGGTCAGCCTGAGCTATGGAGTAAGACCCTGTCTCAAAGAACCGAAAAGTGACATTGATTTAATGCGTGTACATCTTCAGGGGTAGGGAGGGCAGGCACTCAGGATGACGGTTACATACGGCTGTCTGTCCAAGTGCAAGGCTGTCCTGAAGTTTTCCTGGCAGAACTTGTAACAGAGTACACTTGACCTCAGTTGTCTTACTCTGTCCTTTGAGGGTCCAGGGACTCTCACAGCAGCCATAGGAAGCCGCAGGAACTGTCCTAGAAATCGTCATCTCTGTTTCTGTGCCCTGGTGACCACAGTGATGCTTCAACTTTGTCCCTTCCCTCCCCACTTCTGTGTGTCAGGGGACCGGGCCTCGGGCAATGGTAGGCAAGCCCTCTACCTACCAATCTAGATCACCAGCTCCTCCCTTCTGTAGATAGAATTTTGGTTGGTGTGTGGCAAGAGCTGCCCTCCAACTCATCCTCCTGCCTTGACTTCTCAAGGCTGGGATCACAGGCCTGCACCATGGCACCTGCCGACTGCTTTCTGAGGGAGTTGTCTTTGTCCATCGTGGGTGGTCACATGCATGCCCTGCCTATATGTTGCCAGCCTCGGTGGCAGAGCACAGGTTGGCTTTCACTGAAGAGAAATGCTCCCTAGCCCTCCACCTGCTGTGGCGCGAGGTGAGCTGTGAACAAGGCCCTGACTTCAGGCATTTCCGCGCCCTCTCACAGGAGGATGCTTCTACTCAGAGAGCTAACTTAAAACCTCGTCAGGAACAGGACGATTCACACCCTGCACGTAGCTTGGCTGCACCTTGGTAGAGGGTCCTGGGTGGTGTGAGTGCCCTGCCAATTGGTGACTTCTTTATCCCACCTGTTTCATTCCATATTGAAGTCCCAGCCCCCCGGCCGCTTGTCCAGCCCCCCTGGCTGCTTGTCCAGCCTCCTGGCTGCTTGTCCAGCCCCCAGTCACTTGTCCATCTCCCCAGCTGCTTGTCCAGCCCCCCGGCCGCTTGTCCAGCCCCCAGTCACTTGTCCATCTCCCCAGCTGCTTGTCCAGCCCCCTGGCCGTTTGTCCAGCCCCCAGTCACTTGTCCAGTCTCCCGGCCACTTGTCTAGCCCCCCGGCCGTTTGTCCAGCCCCCAGTCACTTGTCCAGCCCCCCGGCCACTTGTCCAGCTATTTAGGGAGCCAGACTGAACTCATGGGGGTGCCAGGGAGGTCACAGAAGGTAAGAGAGTGATAACATGGGCAATCAAGGGAGGCCCCAGGCCCCAAACGACTGCCCACCAACTGTCCACCGATGGCTCCTGGAGCGCCACCTGCAGGCTGACTGGACAGTCGTGGGCCATGGGTCATCATGGAGCTCCTTTGATCCTGCCATGGCGGGAGTGTCATTTTATAGATCCAGAGCAGAGGGGCACAGTGGTTGGTTCTGTAGCCCGACTCTCCCTTAAGTACAGCCCGGCTCAGTCGGAGCAGCAGCTTCTCTGAATCCATTCAAAGCGAGGCTCAACTTCTCCGCAGGTTCTTTGGCCTTCCTGAGGCCAGATTCTCCTGTAGAAAGCAGATGCTAATGTAGGCAATGAGTGTTAAACAAAGCCACGCATTCCAGGCAGCTGCTCATTTTCCAATTCCAGGCGTGCCGGGGCTGCCAACACTTTAAAATAGCTACACTTGATACCTTCTAAACAGGTGACAGTAGCCCTCACTGTACAGTGGTCTGTGCAGATTGCCCTGGGTGGAGGAGGAGGCAGCCCCAGGCCACCGTAGGCAAGTCCCCTAGTGAGGTGCAGCAGGGAGACATAACCAACATTGCTGCTGGTGGTTTGAAGGGTCCCCTTCCCCTAGCAGCCTCTGCTGAGGTAAAGCCAGGTCCCTGACTGCTTAGCAGAAAGGAATTTTAGGATTTGTTTTAGGAGCAAGAGAGTGAGCAGAGCTTTATTTTTTTAAGTTTATTAAGTAGAGATCAGGGAGGGCGTGTGTTTCAAGGGGAAACTGAGGCAGGATAGATGAGATGGGAGAGAGAAAGAAGGAAGGAGGGAGGGAGAGAGGAAGGGAGACCAGAGAGGCATGCTTAGGATAAAAATTTTATATATATATGTATACACACACACACACACACACACACACACACACACACACACACACACACACACACACACACACACACACACACACACACACGTGGCAGAATGTCCTGCCGGCCTGGTGCCAGAGGGATAGCAAGTAAGTAACCTCCGCTAGCCATGAACCCCAGCTGAGCCACACCTGGCCTAGCTCTGGAGTCAGCACCCAGCCCTAATCCATCCTTTGTGTTACAGATACCTTTTGTTGTTCTATGTGAATCTTGTCTGAGAGTTTCCCATGGATACAAAGGTAATGCAAAACTTGATTAGAGGAAACCCAGAAAACCGTGGTACCTCATAAATCAGGTATTTGCACCTGACATTGTATTTTTGGAAGCTTCATTCAGTTTGTTTTGTAAACATAGGGAAAAATAAAATTGCTGAAGGGCTAAGGGAAAGTGCTGCAGTCCATGGTGACCAAGTCTGTCCTCCCCCCCCCCCCAGCGGCTACAAAGGCTAAATAAGTTCAACCTCAAGGTGTCTCTGAGTCTTCATTTCACGGATCCGCGTGAACCCACGAACCTGCCCTGCAATACCCACGACATATGTATAAATGAATATATATATGAATAAATAATATATATGTAAATGACATAGGTGTGGGCTTCCCAAGAAAGCTGTATCTAGGTATCTTTACAGTGGTTATGTGTGTGTAGTGTATGTGTGTGTTGTGTGTCTGTGTGTGTTAGTATGAGTATATGTATGTGTGTGTATGTTTATGTGTATATATCTCTGGGTGTGTCCGTGTGTGTGTTAGTATGAGTATATGTGTGTATGTGTGTGTGTGTGTATATGTATATATCTCTGGGAGTATTCGTGTATGTGTATTTATATTGCTCAAGGGATCCAATTTACAACGAGATTTACGATGAAGCCACGTTTGAGAGTGAAGTAAAACCTCCACGAGCTGCTTGCTTCATCCTCTTAAAGACTCTCCAGCTGTAAATGAGACCGGACAGCGGCTTTCGGGAGTGCGTTGTTTAGATTTAAGAGTGACGGGAATGCAAGCCCGGTTAAGCTCCAGGTCACAAAGTCAGCACAGCTTGTCCACGTAGTGTCCCTCCCTGTCTGAGGTGTCTTTGGGGAGATGCACATTATCTCTGGCAGTTTGGGCCTTACCAATAGGCGGTGTTGAAGTTTCCTGACCCAGGCAGCAGGAAGGGCAACCTAGATCCCAGGGTGAGGGGCTTTCCCCTTCCTGGGTCCCCTTCACATCCCCCGTCTCAATCCTGCTTTGCCTTCATGGGTGAGCTGGTCCTGGTGGGAAGCAGGTCCTCGAGGGTCAGCCATTCCACGCCTCAGGCCTGTCATCCTCCAGTCATGCCTGCTGCTTGACAAGGGCAGGTAGTGCCCCAACATTGTAGAAGAGACCCTCATGGCCCAGGGCAGTCAGAATGTCGCAGCAGACGGGAGACTTGATATCAGTGAAGGTTAAGAGGGAAAGGCACTTAGAATCACAAAAGACAGGAAGTAGATATGGGCCAGTGACCTAGTTAGGATTTCTATTTCTGTGAGGAGACACCAAGACCATGGCGGCTCTTCTAAAGGGAAACATTTAATGGAGGCTCTATTACAGTTCAGAGATTCAGCCCATTATTGTCTTGGCGGGTGGCATGAAGACAGACATGGTGCTGGGGAAGGAGCCGAGAGTTCTGCATCTTCATCCGCAGGCAACAGGAAGTCAGCTGTGCCACATTGGGCGCAGCTTGAGAATACGAGACCTCAAAGTCTGCCCCCACAGTGACACACTTATTCCAGCAAGGCCACCCCTACTCCAAGGCTACACCTCAGATAGTGTCACTCCCTGTGGGCTAAGCATTCACACTGTGAGTCTATGGGGGCCATGCCTATCCAAACCACCGTAGCTAGTAACCAGCAGGGGTTTCTTCAAGAACAAACTTCATAGAACATTCTGGGAAAGGCAAGGACATTTATTATGTTGCACCCTCAGCCCCTGATGTGCACTCTTCCCCCTGGGGTACACTTCTCCCCCTGGGGTACACTCTTCCCCCTGATGTACACTCTTCCCCCTGGGGTACACTCTTCCCCCTGATGTACACTCCTCCC
>PVIU01027677.1:0-20083 GCA_004026605.1 Ondatra zibethicus | reverse complement strand
TGAGATACATATTATCATCTTTCTCCTATGAATACAGAAACTATAGACAAGGGTATGTGAGTTAACCCTGTAACTCCATGAGATACATATTATCATCTTTCTCCTATGAATACAGAAACTATAGACAAGGGTATGTGAGTTAACCCTGTAACTCCATGAGATACATATTATCATCTTTCTCCTATGAATACAGAAACTAAAGCACAAAGAAGTTAAATAACGTAACTAGGGCTATCCAATGAGAAGAACCCTTACGTTGAAAATCAGGACTCAAGACTTTTTCCATACCCCTCCCTCACCCCTTGTTATTGATAAAAACAAGTGTTATGATCTGAACTGAAAATGTCCCTTACACTGAAACGCTTCTGTAAGTAAAAGGACATCGTCAATAGGACAAAATGGCAGCCTTCAGAATGGGCAAGATCTTCCCCAACTTCCAATTTGATAGAGGGCTAATATCCAAAATATATAAAGAACAGAAGAAACTATACATCAACAAACTAAATAATCCAATTTAAAAATGGGTACAGACCTAAACAGAGAATTCTCAACAGAGGAATCACAAATGGTTGAGAAGCACTTAAAGAAATGGTCAACATCCTTAGCCATCAGGGAAACGCAGAGCAAAACAGCTCTGAGACTATATCTTAAGCTGTCAGAATGGCTAAGTTCAAAAACCACAAGTGACAGCTCATGCTGGTGAGGATGTGGAGCAAGAAGAATACTCCTCCATTGCTGGTGGGAGTGCAAACTTGTGCAGCAACTTTGGAAGTCAATATGGTGGTTTCTCTGAAAATTGGGAATTGATCTACTTCAAGACCCAGCTATACCACTCTTGGGCATATACCAAAGAATGCTCAACCATACCACAAGGACACTTGCTCAACTATGTTCATAGCAGCTTTACTCAGAATAGCCAGAAATGGGAAACAACCTACATGTCCCTCAACTGAAGAATGAATTTTTTAAAATGTGGCACGTTTACGCAATGGAATATTACTCACTATTAAAAAATATTATGAAATTTGCAGGTGAAAGGATAGAACGAGAAAAGATCATACTGAGTGAGGATAACCCAGAGCCAGAAACACAAACATTTTATATGTTCACCTACAAGTGGACATTAGCTGTAAAGTAAAGGATAACCATGCTACAAGACACAGACCCAGAGAGGCTAAGTAACAAGGGCTCAAGGGGGAACATATGAATCTCCCCTGGAAGGGGATAAAAGAATAGATTTTGAGTGTGGATTGGTGGCAGATAAGGAAGGGAACAGGAGGGATGGAATGGAGGAAAAGAGTATTGGGAGAGACAACTGGAATCGGGGAGCATTTTGTGGGCAAAGTAGATGTCCAATACAATAGAAACTCCTAGGAATCTATACAGGGACCCTGGTGAAGTCGCCTAGTGATGGGGACACAGAGCTGGAATGAGTCATCTGCAGGAACGGGAAAGGTTTCCTGTGGATGACTTGGGACACCAACCCAGCCACAAAACCTTCGACCTACAATTTTTTGCCCTGCCTACAAGATGTGCTGGAGAAAAGGTGGCACAAAACATGAAGGAGTAACCAACCAATGACTAGTCCAGCTTCAGCCCCTTGCTATGAGCGGGAGCCCGTGACTGACACTTCTTGAAGGACCAGGAACCAGAAGCTGGCTATCCCAGAGACCTAAGATAGAAGCAGGCACAAGAAAAAAATATCCTAATAACACTGCTATACTTGTAGACCAGAGCCTAGCATAATCATCATCACAGAGGCTTTATCCAGTAACTGATGGGAGCAGTCAGAATTCCACAGCCAGACATGAAGAGGGGGAGAAAGGATTGTAGGAGCCAGAGGGGTCAAGGACATCACACGAAAACCCACAGTCTTAACTAACTAGGGCTTATAGGGGCTCACAAAAATTGAACCCAGATTGGGAAGCCTGCACAGGACTGACCTAGGCCCTCTGCACATGTTAGAATTGTGTAGCTTGATCATCTTGTGGGACTCCTAACAGTGGATATGGGGGCTGTCTCTGACTCTTTCGCCTACTTTTGAAATCCTTTTCTTCCTACTGGATTGTCTCATCCAGCCTTCATATGAAAGGATGTGACTAGTCTTTTTGCAACTTGATACATTAGGTTTGATTGCTATCCCTGGGAGGCCCACCCTTTTCTGAAGGGAAATAGAGGAGGAGTAGATCTGAGGTGAGGGGCTAGGAGGAGAGGAGGGAAGGGAAACTATATTAGGGATGTAAATATTTGAGAGAAGAATAGGAAAAAAAATGTCCCTCACAGGCTAATGTTTTGAACGCGTTATCCTAAGCTAGTGGCTCTGTTTTGGCAGTTGTTTCTACTACGTATTTGTTACAGCAACACAAAAGTAGCTAATATGAGGATATATTCCATGAGAGGATAAAAATGAAATACTGAAAAAGTTGCTGATACAGCATAAAACTTAACATTAGCTCTACATCTCAGCTAACAGCAGCCAAAGATGCTCAGGAGCTATAAAGTTCACCAAATGCATGAAAGAGCATCCAAAGAGGAGATGAGGAGGTTCCAAGGATGCACTGCCCAGTTCTCCATTTTACTAGACTTCCAGATCTATTGGCTTGAAAATGATAGATCGTAAAATGAAGACCTGAAAGTTCCATATTCTCCTTCTTCATGCGAGCAAGAAAAAAAGTCAACACCACTCAAGTGGAGACACAATGAACAAATTGTAAAGCCATTTTTGAAGACAACTAATGTCTTCAAACATTAAATAACATTAAAACCCCAAAATAATTCATGGAAAAGGGAGAAGCTTAGGAACCCAGCACCTCCCTAAGGACTTACTTATTATAGGTAACTAATTCTTTCAAAGAAGAGGGAAGGATGTTCTTTAATGGTGTAGACACTGGCAAGTTGCCCGTGCTCCTAGAAATAACCCCCCCCCATTCATGGTCCTGTAAGAAACCCTAATTAAACTCATAGGTTCACACACACACACATACACAAAAGCCTAAATACAAAATATAAAATTTTAATAGCACAATTGCACTATTTTTAAATAACATGGTTCACAAAGAGCTATTTTGAAACTTTTTAACTTACTTAACATTCATTTTCCAGTTTGTGTTTATCAAGAAAAAAATCAAAGCAAGATGTCGCCCTTATTGTGGAACTGTCCACAAAGAGAAGCAAAACAGAGAACTGTGTTAGCATGGGGATGTGGTACTGTCATTTACAAGAAAAAGACTATTTATACACTAAAGTATATCGCTATTTTTATTCTTTTACCCAGGATAGACAGTGAGCCTTATGTAACCAAGAAGTAAGACGGCACATAAGAAAGACCTCTGGGGTCAGCAATAGCTGAATTTGAATCTTAGATCTGTTACCTACTAACTATAACCTTGGGCAAATTATGCAACCTTCCTGATTTCTATCCTGTGGAAAAAGATGAGGTTAGTGATGACCCTTATGGGGCTGCTATGAGGACCAGCTGTAAGGCACATAAAACAGTGTATCTGGGGCACACGATCTAAGTAGTTCCACTTCTGGGTGTGCATCCTAAAGATGTGTGGAGGCCCAAAAATGTGAGCCTATTTCCACCTTGACCAAAGGTCAGAGAGTTGGAACTTACCTCTATTCCTTCAAGGTGATTGTGTTTCTACCTCAAACAAAGGTCCCACCTAGATTCAGGTCAGAGAGGGTTGTTCTCTCAAGGTTATTGTCAACAGGTGCAGCTAATATCCAGACCCTGTATTTCAGGAATAGAGAAGTAGATTGTTTCTGCCTCAAACAAAAGTCTAAGGGTCTAACCAAGGTTCCAGTTCCCTTAAGGAGATAACATTGGATTCCACCCAGTGGTTTGCCTGCAGAATGTTTTGCTCTAGGGTGTGAGCGTGACTTGTTTTGTCCTAGCATCAAAATGTTTAACTATGGATGTAGCCCGTAACCTTCAACTGGTCTGTTCATTTCCCTATATCATGTTAATGCAGTTTTTTTTTATCTTACTCCAACCTCTTAGGGTCGGGGTATTTTAAACAATTGGGAATTAAATGTGGGCAGTTTCAGGGTTCACTGAGACTCCCTCCCGGTACTATTCTATGTTTTCCTGCTTTATTCTTTTCACATCTTCGTACTCTTTACTTATATTTCTAATCCCCACGCCCCTACCCTAACAAGTGGTATTTTTGTCGAGGCTGGTCCCTGACAAAAATGTAGCTTATGGAAATGGTTTCTTGCATGAAGACATTCAAGGCATTATATACACAAAACGAGTAAGTCAAACTTGCCCAAGTCACTAGCACTAGAGAAATGCTTAAGTAATAGTATATACTTCAGATCCGTGATCCTCAACTTTAGTGTACATATGTAATTATCTAGGTAAATCTGTTAAGTGCATATTTCTAGGTATTAAACATAGAACTTCTATGGATCTGGGGTAAGATCAGGAAATCCATGCTTAACAACCATGAGTTGTCTGGGTACAGGGAGTCTCTGAAGATTCTACACTAGACAGCCATAACAATTACGATTATGAAGACTTGCATTCACACTGGAAATATGTGATATACCATTCAATGAAAAATTCAGAATCGAATGTTTGATCAGATAAGTACATAGAATGCGCTAAGGGAGGCAGCCTTAGCAAAAAAAAAAAAATGACTGCAACTTTTAACTTTTATCCAAATTTTTCAAACAGTTACGCTATTGTCATAAGTGGATAACTGATACATTACCTAAGAAAACCAAAATGCTAATACATAGCCATGGCTTCCAAGATAAGTTCAAACTCCTTAGGGAAACACCCAAAAGCTTTTCAATCCCTTTCTCTACTTCTTGTCCATCAAACCAAACTGCTTATAACACCACAAATTACAGTCTATATTTCCACACGCTGTTATCGGATATACTGCTCCTTCTGCTTGAGACATCCGTCTCCCAATCACGTCTGTCCTATAAATTTCTATCCATCCTATAGAATTTATGCAGCATGTCCTCTCTCAGATTCCCTGAGCACTCCCTCATAGAATTAAGAAGGGCTCCCTCTGGGGTTAGGGAGAAACCTGGTGCTAGGGAAATTCCCAGGATTCCACAAAGATGAACCCAGCCAAGACTCTAAGCAATAGTGGAGAAGACGCCTGAACTGGCCTTCCCCGGTAATCAGATTAGTGACTATCATAATTGTCATCATAGACCCTTCATCCAGTAACTGATGGAAGCAGATGCAGAGATCCACAGTGGAGCACTGGGCCGAGCTCCTGGAGTCCAGTCATAGAGAAAGAGGAGTGAGAATATGAGCAAAGGGGTCAAGACCATGATGGGGACACCCACTGAAACAGCTGACCTGAGCTAGTGGGAGCTCACTGACTCTGGATTGACATCTGGGGAACCAGCACAGGACCAAACTCGGCCCTCTGAATGTGGGTAAAGGTTGTGTGGCTGGGGCAGTTTGTGGGAGCCACTGGCAGTGGGACCAGGATTTATTCCTAGTGCAGGAACTGGCTCTTTGGAGCCCATTCCCTATGAAGGAATACCTTGCTCAGCCCAGATATAGGGGTGGGTGGGGGCTTGGTCCTGCCTCAAAGTGATGTGACAGACTTTGTTGACTCCCATGGGAGGCCTTACCCTCTATGAGGAGTGGATGGGGGGGTGGAGGGAACGTGGGGGAGCAGGAGAAGGGGAGGGAAGGGAGGGGGAACCAGAATTGGTATGTTAAAAATATGGGTTGCTAAAAAACAAGAAAAAAGAATGGCTTCCCCTTTGCGCCAGTGTTCTGCAGCATCGCTTGATACTTCCGCGGTAGCTGGCATCTCAATGGATTCTAACTCTTTATGAAATTATTCCATTAGTCTAGCAGCACTTGGACTTGGTAGGGATCACCTCATTCAAGCTTAGGATCTACAAAATGCCTGATCAATACCTGCTGAAATAACTAGCTGTCTGTTCTATAAGGTCCTGACCGAGTCAGTCAGTCAGACAGTATGTGCTTGGCTGATTGAGGAAGTCTGGTCTAAGGACATCCTAACACATAGTAGTCAAGACTATGTTTTACGCTCTAAGCAAAAGTTTAACCGTTACTTCTAAGCTTCCACATTTTCCTCTGATGCCTGCCATCCTCAGTATCTTCCTGTCTTCAGAATGACAGACCACTCCCAGCAAGAAACAAAGCAGTACCCCAAGATAGTTTACCAGAACAAAGACCAGCCCTGTGTAATTCCTGCTGCTCCCCACAAACACACTACTCTTTACTCCCAGGTCTCTGTACCAGCAGTAAAACATCAATCTAAAACAGAGACGATTCTGTAGGTGAATAGAGAAGTTTGGTGTGTTTGAAACACTAAATATTATATTTATTTATTTATTATATTATATTATATTTAATGTATCTATATAAGGCACTGATGTTAGTAAGAAGAGGTACCAAACAAAAGCCCTAAGTGGCTAAGAGTAATTTAGGACAAGAAAGAGGAGGGATGGGTACAAAAGAAAGAAGGAAGAGAGGGAGGAAGAGAGCAAAGAAAAAAGGAAAGGAGGGGAGAGAGGAGAGGAAGGCAGGTGGGCAAGCAATGCCGAAAAATGCTGACTGGGACCCAGGGTAAAATCTTCAAATGCTTCCACTGCACAATAATGTTTATGGAGTCACACGGACATTGAAATCAACTTGCAACATGAAATATTTTTAAATGGAAAAAAGTCTACCTAAAATATTTTGGTTTGAATCTCAAACCACATGAGATATTAGAACTGTTAGGTGATTCTGTTCCATAGTTTGTCATCTGTAAGATACAGCAAATGCAGACATCTAGGGAATAACTTCTGGAAACAGGCAACGATATGCTGATAGTTATATATGGCTATTAATTCAATTAAAATTTTAGGGGTGTATGTAGCTCAGTGGTAAAGTGCATGTCCAGCATGCCCTGTGTTTAAGCCCCAGTGACACACACACACAGTTCTAAAGATTAACTAAGCAGTAAAATTTTTAAGAGCCTCTCTGTCATCAGCCAAGTCTCTAATAAACCCCTTCCCTCTGCAGTCTTATAAGAAAGGAGGATAATGAGTTCCCTTATTTAACCCCGTCCTAGGTGCCAAGCAAAGCCTACTCCATCAGTGCTGCCACAGAGCTGCACACCATAGCTATGCTTTTGTGCCTAATGTTCTGCTGTCTCTTTCAGCCAAAACAGTAGGTTTTCCTTCTTAAAAACTTCACCGGCCGGTCACACCTCACTATCGCGGAACTGTCAGCTCCCCAAAGCAGCCTGGGGTGAAGGGAAAGGCAAAAGCACACGGCACTGGGGCACAGGTTAAAGGAGGTAACACTGAGATGGACAGGACAAGGAAGATGCTGGAAGCCCACTCCAGACTCCTAACTCGCAGCCCAGCTCCACTCCCCACAAGACCCGCTTCCCTTCTGCGCCTGTCCGCAAACACTGACCCAAAAGCTATTGATGAAATGGTCTACTCCAGTATACTAGCTATAGTGGTCATTAAGGGAAGCCAAGTCGAGAACTCGAGGCAGGAGCCTGAAACAAACTGTCGGAGAGCTGTGGAGGAACACAGTTATGGGTTTGCTCTCCATGTCTTTGCTCAGCTTGCCTTCTTATCCAATACAGCCTAGGGCCACCTTCCCAGGGGTGGCACAGCCCATAGTGGGCTGGGCCCTCCCATGCCAATCAGTAATCCAGAAGACGCCCCCAGACATGCCCACAGGTGACTCTAGTTGACATTAATTTGACAAAAAACTAACCAGCCACGTTTGCCTCCCTTTAGGAAAGGGACAGCATGGCCTGGATGAGTCTGCGATAATTAGAAAAGTAGAAGGCGTATAATCATTTTCTAGAAGAAAGATATGTGGGTAAGGAAGCATAAAGGAAACGTGGCATGAGGAACAGAAATACCGAGAAGGCAGCAAGACCTGAGGCTGCCTGTGTAGGCCCAAAGCCATCAGCCGAGCCTTGACTGGCTTTGGTCAGACAGTTAACCAGCGTGAGCAGACCAGCTCTGTTCGTGGAAACAGAAGTAATTACCCATACTGAATAAACTATTCTCACAGTACAACGGAATCCAAACAGATACAGCATGAGAGAATCAATGTTCCATTTTACAGCTAGATACACGAAGACACGCCACTAAATAAGAAAGCTTGACTCAGGAAACAGTTTCTGAGACTAACACGCTTTGGGCACTGTAGTAGAGTAAACCGAAAGAAGACAAAATGTATTCTTTAGCCATACTTTCTCTCCTCATTCTTCCTCAAAGAATCCGTTTCAAAGTTTCACTTAACTTTGCAAAAATGTAAAATCCACTTGTTAGCCTACTGGGGAAAAAAAATAAGAAAACTGAACTCTAAGGAAAGTTCCTAGAGATGAATTGCACCAGAAATTCATTAGGTCTTCGGTGGCATTGTGCCTCTGCCTGCCTAGGATCCTTGCGTGACCTGATCATCACACACACACACATAAGGAGAAACAGAATGCAGGTGAGTCTCCTCATCTGCATTCTGCCTACACCCCCTTTTACGAACATGAAATCATCCTTCATACCGACATATGAGTAATCAAAATATCATATTTTAATTAACTGAAATAATTCTGCAATATGCTCAAACTGGAAACCAGAGACACTCAAATGTAAGAAATATTTTCCAGGTCTATAGATGGAAATTAAATCTTTTCTATCCTTTCATTTACATGATGGTTGGCTTCAGTGGTGCCTGGACTGTATTGTAAAAGACTCTTAGAAGACTTTGCCAAAATTACCCCAAATGCAAAACAAACTGTTTCAGGATACCACTAAACTAATCAAATTGTTTACTGCCACCTAAGAAGTTAGATGACGCCCTGCTGAGCATTGTACAGTTCTCCTTGAAGTCAGTGCTGAGTTGCTCCCACTCTCCCATGCTGGGTAAGAAACCATGGAGGTGTGTAGTATACACTAGAAACTATGCAATGCAAAACTAGCCAGACACAGAGAGCACAGGTAAATGCCAGAACTCTTGCTCAGCAGGTAGAAGGCCCTGGTTTTAACCCTTAGCACCACAAGGAAACAGGGTGGAGAGACAGGATAACTAGCAATCACTAGGCTAGCCTTGCTAGCCTACTGCCACGCATCAGCCCCCACCCCCATCATTTTAAAGAAGACGCTAAAAACCCTGCTTTGTAGAGAAAGAGGTCAATACCAAAATTCCCCCTCCTCTCTCCTCCCACCCCATCATGCAGCTGGCTCACTCTGGCAGACAACTGCTCCCTGAACATAATGGCGCAATCACTGCCTCAAACATCATTACTATCTAAAATAGATAACCCCCTCGAAACTCGACAATTTCTATAGATATAACATTTTCACGAGGTTGAACTGCTCTCTTTATGATTTATCCCACTTAACAAATTCAGCATCTCTAAAAGCAAGTTTCTTCTATCAGATTCCGAAAAACCTAACTGCCCAAATAGGTGTGAAAATTACAGGGCTTTTTTTTTTTCCTGTTTCTAGTTGCCTCTTATCTCCTTGTACCTCTATCACCGAAAGCTTCAGGAGTCGGATCCTAAAGTTGAGGAACTAGTTGGTGACCAGAAAATTGTTGCTTCCCACCTCTTACTGATTTACTTTTTCACATGGGGACCTTAAAAACTAGATCATTTATGTTCAACAATAATTTATAAAATGTGCTAAATACCCAATTCTTTGAAGAATTTTTTTTAAAAAGTAAGGAAAAAATATTTAGAATATAGTGAAGGATTCTGCTGGTAGTAAAGTGTTGAGTTCAGGCTCTTAGCCAAGATGGGCTGTGGAGTAGCTTTCCAGCGCCAGGCATGAGTTCCTTCTTATTGAGTGGATCCTAAGCCGAATTAGAGAGCTGTTGGTTACTGCCAAGATAGGTGTTCCATGACTGCACTCTTAGGGTCAATGCTGACGTTCACAGATGCCGTAGCTATATAGAACTGTTGGTTGCTTCCCTCCTTTAGACGTTCACATGACACCTTCTGGTACCATGGAAGCAAGTCCTCAGGGAAGAAGCATTCTGGTGTCTCTAGTGATAGGGACTCACCTTCCACCTCTTGGGGGCAATAAGGGCAATAGCAATAGCCTGTATGTTTTGGGAGTCTCTTGGACAATGTTGACTAGCAACTCAAAAGATGATTTCTCATCCCTGGTGTTGGAGGTTTTGTAAGATGGTCTCTACTCTCCAGAGCATCATCAGCTCAAATGAGAAGATTTTAATTTAAGCAGATACGTATATTTATATACAGACTTAGGTATATTATATAGTCTCACCAACATGGCTGCCAAAAGATGGCCTCAACAAGGACAACAACAATAGGTGTGTCAAGGAAGAAAGGGGAAGGCCTCAACCCTACACAAAAATACTATAGGCAGGCTGGAGAGATGGCTCAGAGGTTAAGAGCACTGGCTGCTCTTCCAGAGGTCCTGAGTTCAATTCCCAGCAACCACATGGTGGCTCACAACCATCTGTAATGAGATCTGGTGCCCTCTTCTGGTGTGCAGGCATACATGCAGGCAGAACATTGTATACATAATAAATATATAAGTATTAAAAATTATTTTTAAAAAAAAAGAAAATACTATAGGCAACTAAGGAATGCTGTAAGTGGGAGAAACGGTCTTCCCCAGGGAACTCTACACCAATTGGTTATCTAATACTAAACGATCAGTCCTGAAAACATATATACAAGTAACATATACCAACTGAGCACGTTATAATTAAGAATGTATATATGTGTGCATGTAACAACTAATTACGAAGAACCCATAAATTTGAACAGCAAGGAGGGCTTTGGGGGAGGAAAGAAAAGGGAGAATTGATGTGTTATATTCTCAAAAGGAGAAGAGCAAATAAATCTAATGTATTAGCAAACTTCAATCGCTATACTAAAATACGAGTAATTCTTGATATCAGTGAAAACTTAACATACATCATAACTAATAATTACTTTTCTTTGGAATATAGGGTTGTATCAAAAAAGATATTTTTAAGGTTTTGCAGCTGTTTAATGATGCAAGTAAGTTTTAGAAAACAAAATTTTATGTATATAAGCAGAATAGAAAAGGAGGGCAGGGACCTCAGATTTCTCTAAGAATTAAAGAGGGTTTTGAGAAACATAATAAAACGAGGCAAAGAAATTTATTTATTTATTTATTTTGAGAAAAGGCTACTAGCTCTTTCAGGTAAGTTTGAAGAACAGAGTGTAAGAATTCACTGACGTAATCTTATGCTCTGCAGTGGGATAATGCTTTTGTATACCGTAAAGATTTGTCAATCATATTGGTTTAATAAAACACTGATTGGCCAGTAGCCAAGCAGGAAGTATGGGCAGGATGATCAGACTAGGAGAATTCTGGGAAGAGGAAAGGCAGAGATGCAGTCACCAGCCAGACACAGAGGAAGCAAGATGAGAACGCCTTACTGAGAAAAGGTACCAAGTCACATTGCTAAACATAGATAAGAATTATGGGTTAATTTAAGTTGTAAGAGCTAGTTGGCAATAACCCTGAGCTAATAGTCCAAACAGTTTATAATTAATATAAGCCTCTGTGTTTCTTTGGGACTGAACAGTCACAGGACCAGGCAGGACAGAAACTTCCATCTACAATGCTCTGATAACATAAATCTGTAGCTGGTTTTAGATCAGTGGTTCTTAACCTCTGGGTCGTGACCCCTTTATATTCTGAATATCAGATATTTACATTACAGTTCATAACAGTAGCAACATTACAATTATAAAGTAGCAACAAAATAGTATTATGGTTGGGGGGGTCACAACAACATAAGGAACTGTATTAAAGGGCCACAACATTAGGAAGGTTGAGAACCATTATTTTAGACCATAATAGTTCTCGATTATATCTGACAATGCCAAGTATTTGATTCTTTCTAACGTCTGTCTTCTTACGTCTTCCCTGCGGAGGATCATTTTCAAGCTAAAGGAGATAAACAAGTAATGAGATACAATAAAGTTCCAGAGACAAATTGCAGAGACATTAGGTTGCTTTTAAAATGCGCCAGTGTGGACCCCTGATAAGATTAAAAGAGTAAAGGCACTGGCCACCAAGTCTCACGATTTGAGTTCAATCCCCTGGAGCAGTGGCTCTCAACCTTCCGAATGCAGCCATCCTTTAACACAGTTTCTCATGTTGTAATGACCCCAACCATAAAATTATTTTCCTTGCTACTTCATAACTGTAATTCTGCTACTGTTATCAATCGTAATGTAAATGTCTGATATGGAGGGTATCTGATATGCCACCCCTGTAAAAGGGTTGTTTGACCCCCTACAAGGGGTCATGACCCACAGGTTGAGAACCACTAGACCAACGTGGTAGAAGGAAAGAAGTAACTCCCTCAAGCTGTCCTCTGATCGCCATATGTAGGCACCCATGCACATATATGCACAATAAAGAAATATATACATACATGCATGCATGCATACATACATACAATTTAAGCTTTTAAAGAAAAAGAAGTGAGTGTTAGTAATCCAGGCCCAGAAGGTTTAGATTCAAGAAGAAGGAATTTTCATTAAATTAGGAACCACCAGCGGCTGTTAAGTATGCTAATTTTTGTTGGAATTTGTAGCCATACAACTAATGGGATAGCTCAAAGGAATGCCATAAACAGGCTATGAATGAATTTAGAAAGACAATAAAGAAATACTTCGCAATACTCTTACTGGTATAACAGAGAGAAACAATTGGTCTATTGATCGAATCCAAAGCAAGAATACCAGGCATAAAGGCTGCGCCTTCAACTGTATAAGACAAAAGGAGGTTCTTTAGGAATATCTTACAGAGGGTTGGATTCCAGTTATAAAGTGTGTTTATCCACAGCTGATGCAGAATGGGAAGTTAATACTCTGATAAACAGACTCAAGAGTCAAAAAGACAAGCATAGGTTGCAAACACAGGGTAAACAAGATGAAATGCAATAAGGATAACTTAGATTTAACCAACACTTTCACAAATACCAGATGGGGGAATTATGGCTTCACAGGTTGTTAAAAGGAAAAATACTTGGAAGTTTTCATTAATAATATGAGCCAACACCAATTTTATCCCTCAGAAAATCTTGACCTAAAACAGGGTCTTAGAGCAGTAATACAGGCTTAATAATTTAATTATTTTAATAAATGCCATCTATCTTCATTACATAATTCATGAAAGCACAGATAAAAGAATTAAAAACAACCCACAGTCCCATCACTCAAAAAATAAACACTGTCTCCATTTCTGCATTCAATTTCTAGACATATTAATGTACATTATAAGTCTTTGCAGTTACTTTTTTTTAAAAGTAGATTCAAGCTATGAATTCTCTTCTACAATCAGTTGGGCTTTTATGCATCAATATATCAGCCCCCACTCCATGCTCTACTGAGTGACACCTGGTGCATATTATTCAATTTCTTACCTTTTCATCACATTTCAAAAGGTCATTTTGAAATTTGAGAATATTCAAAGGAGTGAAAAAAAGGTGGTTAAAAATATGCACATTTGCATTCAAACACCTAAGCCCCATCGTCCGGTAACCACTAAGGACAACAGCGGTTCTTCCGTGAAAAAGAACAAATTTCCAAGGAAACAATACAGTTAAATGCACATCTCTGCAGAACTGTCTTGACAAATGAATTCAGCAACTTTTGTATTGACCTGTACAGCCAAGCTACTACTAGCTGCTAGGAGTTACAGCAAAGTGGATTTCAGTTCAATAAAAAAAAAATAGAATTTTTTTATGATCACAGCTATCAAAAAGTGGAACAGAATGAATAGAAGGCAGGCACTGTGGAGCAAGCCTGTAATCTAGCACTGGGGAGGTTGAGGCTGGAGAGTGCTTAGCTCAAGATCAGCTGCAGAGAGAGAGAGAGAGCAAGAGCTCACCTCAAGGAGGGGGGGGCTGAATCTAGTCACTGGGAATGCTAATCGTGCTGGAGATAACTAACCGGGATGGGATTTTGCAGAGGAAATTCCTACACCATGTAAGAACTTGGATTAAAGGTCTCTTTGGGCTTAACGATTCTGATCCTAGTGAAAATTTTGCTATGGTAATTTACTACCATAAGAAATTAAGTCCACAGAGTCTCATGTACCTTAGAGCAATGACAGGAATCCTAACACTAACGGTGAACACCAATGTAGTCAACGCTTTTCACTTATTACTTTTTACATCATTTAGTCCTTAACAAAACCCTAGGAACAGATACAATTACTATTTCAAATAACAAAACCCTAGTTACTATTACTATTGCCTTAACAAAACCCTAGTTATTATTAATTTTTCCTTAACCAAACCCTAAATACTGTTACTTTTTCCAGCTCGGCGTATTTTGCAGTGTGACTCTTTGTAGCAATTTAAGGGCATTCTTCTGTGCACTAAAAACTACACTGTCACTCAAGCACACCCCACAACACAGCCACAGCTCGTGTAGTAAACCACACGTAAACAAAAGCATCTTCTGCAAATTTTTATCTAATTAGGTCTCAAACGAGCAGTCAATGGATTTTTTCCTTAGCAAAATAAATGCGTTATTTATTTCCAGCTAAAAATCATTATATTGTCTAAATTGACCATATACCTTAAACATTGGAAACAAAATAAATTCAGGTATATAACTGAAGATCAGTAAAGCAAATTGGAGTTTCAAGCCCTGGGCATTGCTAATTAAGTGACCTTGGACAAGTTATTAATCTTCCAATGTCTCTTTAGCCTTTCATCTGTGAAATGAGTATTGACCTCCGGATGAGACATGCAAGCATTTCCCCCAATCGGACACGACTGCTACATTGCACAAGGAATAAAGCAGGCAGAAAAGACTGATCAACCACAATTCAGCCCAAAACATTACTATATTTCAAAGTGCCACTATTCAAAGTGTATGCTGGAGAAGAACACACCTCTTATTACCCTACAAGTTTCTGATTGACAGTCATTAGTGAAATAAACTGACAACCACATAAAATGTGTCTTTGAAATTCCATTTTATGCAAAAGATCATCTAAATACAATTCAACTCCCATTCTTTATTCTCTCTCTGTGTGTGTCCAACTGTCCTGGAATTTGCTTTGTAGACCAGGCTGGCCTCGAACTCATAGAGATCCACCTGCCTCTGCCTCCTGATTGCTGAGATTAAAGGCATGCGCCACTACTTGGCTCCATTTTCTCTAAAGGCATGTTTTAGTGGCTAATTCAGTGTGAGACAGGTAAATGTAAGTCTGAAAGGTACGGGTTTTATTTGCGATTTTTACTACTTTATTCAAGCTTTGTTTTCAAAGTGTGCTCCTGTAGAGCCACCAGGGCCAGCCAACAAAACCATTAGTAAAGAAAACTCACTCTAGCTGAACACTGTGGATCATGCTTTTGCTACTTAAGTATTTACTGACATTAAATACTTGGTGTTTTATCCCTAAAATGTGTCATCTATTTTTGTTTCAAAAAAAAACACAACTGAGGAGTGTTCAAAAAGTACCATTTGTCTCAATTTGTGAAGAAATTAACTAAATCTCTTGTTATTAATAAATTCTCATGTTTCCAAAGATATTAATTTTGAGGAACTTGGTTTAGCATAGAGTCAGAATAAATTTATAATTGATGGGCTGGTGCCTTTGCAAATACACTTTTTCACTTATAACTGTCACTGAACTTCTTTTCCATAAACTATCTAGGGGTAAATATTAAAACTGTAGGCTAAAATATGTATAATATCTACTTGTGTTTGAAAATGAAAGAGAGTACACAGAACAGCCATCTTTTCTAAGGCCCACAGGGAGAAAAACTTCTATAAATAATCATTATTCTGAAATGAAATATTCCAACAGTGTCGCTGTCGCCAAGTGTATTTAATAATATATGGATCTTTTAATCTCCCTATTTTTTAATTCCTCTCATTTCACTGTAATATAAGCTTCTCCTTTCCCCTGTAACCACTATGTTAATTTATTGGACTGTCTGATCACAACCTATGAGAGCCTATGTATGCAGCACATTTTCATGCAAAAGTTTGTATCAAACACTTATCAAGATCAGCACAAGGGTTCAGAGAAGCATTTCTCAACACATGGCCCTTTGGGAGTCGAATGACCCTCTCACGGGAGTCATCTAGGACCATCAGAAAACATAGATATTTACATTACAGATCATAACAGTAGCAAAATTACAGTTAGGATGTAGCAACAAAAATAGTTTTGTGGTTGGGGGGGTCACCACAACATAAGGACCTGGATTAAAGGATTGCAGCATTAGGAAGGTTGAGAACCACTGATTCAGAGAGTGAATGTGCTTGCTCTCAAACCTGAGACCTGTGTGCCATTTCTTGAATCCACATGGTGAAGGAGAGAACAGACTCTCACAAGTTGCCCTCTGATTTCTGCATAGGCTACATGGCATGCACTGCCAAACACACACACACACACACACACACACACACACACACCAAAAAAAAAATGTAATCCTTTTCATTTTTATGAACAGTCGTACAAAATGCTTTTAAGCAAGAAAATCACTTCAGCTTTTTAAGATTTTTCTATAAGCAGTGTTGGATTGCCTAAGAGACGTTTTAAGGTAAAGATATGAACAATGATAGATGCTTCCAAAAAATGTACAGGACAAACTGAATAACCATGACCTGAGAACTGAAGAGTTTTCCTTGAATTTCATTTAGGGAGTGCTTTTCAGATTTCCTCCCTCCTCGGTGATTTCATTTGTTCAATTCAACTTTTAATAGTTTCTCAAATATGCAAATGAAACCAGCTATCTCTAACTTATATTTGCCGAATAAAGATCCAGACTTTCTTTTTAACTGTCACCTTAGAAAGAGTCTCTGAGCAATATCCGTCTTACCTGCCACATGTTCGTCTTTTAAAGGCCTCTGCTGGGTTCCACACACACTTTCCCAAGCTGAACTTGGCTTTCCTGCATCCCGAGTTTCACTCAGATAAGTCAGGATAATTGAAAGTACTGCTAACGCTGGCTGCCTAGCCAGCCTCAAGATTTACACGCTCCCCTGCCTGACTGACAGCTCCTCAGAAGGTTCCCTGTCTTTGTTTTGTGAGATCATAACCCACTGCCAATGTCTTCGGCACGAGAAAGTAGCAGCAACCCACGGAGGCTGTGGCTTTGGCAGGATAACTGCGTTCAGCCAACAGCCTCTCGTGTAAATAGCCCAATAGAAGAGGTGGGCTTCAGGGCTGCAAACGCAAACAGTACCGGACATGCGGGATTTTCTTCTAGCAACACCAGGACACGTACAAGTTCTGCACCAGAGCTCAGAGAAAAGTAGCTGATGGACGCATTGATGGAGAGCTAGCTATTTTAAAATTACTCAAAGAGTCTAAAGCCTCAGTCTGGCTGGGAGGCTCTTCCTCTCCACACACAAGGTCTGTTTTCCTGCCTAATTTAAGAATGAATCGCTGACACCTCCAGGTGCAATACCCCGAGGGGAGAACGTACCCATACAACGCTAACGAGGGTAAACACACACACACACACACACACACACACACACACACACACACACACAGGGTGCCAATTCTTACCTTAGCAGATTAGACAGGGGCAGAGGTCCGGATCCACCGCCCAGGATCCCTCCTTTCCTGCCAGATAGGAGTTTCTCCACCAGAGCCACATTGCCTGTGCGAGCAGCTTCCAGCAGCTCCTGGTCCTTCCCCATAGTCTCTCACGAGTCCCCTTTCAGAGTCCTTTCCGTGCTATGGTCCTCCTCCGGGTCCACTCTCCAAAAGCCAGGGCCCTCCCCGCCCCACCCTAAAAGGATGCCAGGGCTTGAGCACGCTGTGATCCCCGCAGCAGCCCCGCGCCGGGAGCTGCACGCCGTCCTCCTGTCTGTCACACGGTGCAGCTTCTACAATGGGGAGCAGCCCGTGTTTGGGTAGAGGGGCTGGCCGAGCGGCGACGCGCCCCCACAGCCACTCCCCTGCATTCCCGAGGCCTCCTTCCCGCGGGGTGGGGTGCAAGCGGGTGGGGACCGGGCCCCGGGTGCCGCTGAGGAACGAAAGGAGGACGCTGAGCTCTGAGGAAGATGCCGAGAATGCACTAAGGGAGGATACACAGGGAAGAGGATGCTGAGCTCTGAGCAGGATGCTCGAGCGCCCAGAAGGAGGATGCTCCGCACCGGGAAGGATGCTCCGCACGGAGGAGAACCCTGAGCACGGACGAGCGGCCGGAGGAACAGTCGAGCGCGTCCTCCGGGAGGCTGGAGCGGCGAGGACCCGTGCGCCCGCCCGCCCGCCCGCCCGAGTGCCCAGCCTGGGCTCGCCTGGTTTCCGCACCGGGCGGGCTCGGCGGTTCCGCGGCGGCGATGGCGACAGCGACGGCGGCGGCAGCTGGGGTGGCTGCGGCCCGCGCCGAGGCTGGGCTGTGCGGGCGAGCCGCCGCGGGTGCGAGCGGAGGGCGGCGACGGAGGATCGGCGGCTTGGCGCGCGGGGGGCGTGTGCGCGCGGCAGGTGCGGCCCAGGGCCCGCCGTGGGGCGGGGGCGGGGGCAAGGGTGGGGGGAGGCCAGCTCTGTGCCAGTGGGCGGGGCTCTCCTGCTCCCTCCTCCGTGCTCCCTTCGCTCTCCTCCCTCCTTCCCAGCTCTGCCTTCCCTCTCCCTCCTCTCGGTTCCCTCCTCTCTGCTCTCTTCTCCCCCTCCCTCCCTTCTGCTCACTTCTCCCGTCTCCTCCTCGAAAGAGGTTTAACTGTCTGAGTACTGGAGATCGCCCTGCTGGCTGCTGGGGCGCCTTCTGTGCCTGGAGCCCGACTTAAGGACCAGAAAATCTCCCACTAGGAGGTGATGGAGAACCTGATGCTCGGAAGAAGAGCTTTGGTTGAGACTTCTGTCCCAATCCAGGATATTTCATCCTCTTGCCTTACCTCAGGTGAGAGAGTGATACCCATCCTTGGAACAGATCCAGAAGGTTTGTTTTATCCTAAATTCTGAACCACTGAATAGCTTTTGCAGTTTTTTATAGCGTCTTTAATCGGCCTGAATTTTAGTTGTGCTTGTGAGATCTGCTGACTTGAGCAAACACCAGAAAAAGGTTCTCATTGAAAATTCCTCCACATCCACACTAGGGAAAATATAAATGGGCATGGATGAGAGAGTTGCCTTATCTGCATGTATCATCAGCGATTCATTGTGTGTGGCTGGCTTGATTTTGTTGGATGTTTTCCTTGCTCGCTGGAGAGAATGCACTCTTGTTTTCTTTTGAAACTTGCTGTGGCCACTTGTGATCAGGATGTGGGAAAGGATGTGATAGGCGCTTTGCTTGTGACAACACAGTGAGCCTGGTACTGTTACTGTATATTATATATGTTACTGTATATTATATATGTTACTGTATATTATATATGTTACTGTATATTATATATGTTACTGTATATTATATATGTTACTGTATATTACTTTCGGAACTAAAGCAAAGATCCGGTAAAGGACAAAATGCCACACAGAGTCATTGGCTGACAAGCTATTCCTGGGTGCCAGGGAGATGGCTCAGCAGGCAAAAATGCGCTTATGCCAGGCAAGGGCCTGAGTTCCAGGAACCCTGAACTGGATCCACCAAGTTGTCCTCTGGCCTCCACACACCATGGTGCGTGATTACACACAGAGACACATACACACACACTGTGTGTGCTCCCATAAGCAATCACATATAAATAGATAGATGGATGGATGAATATAGATGGATGGATGGATGGATGGATGGATGGATGGATGGATGGATGGATGGGCTGAAGAGATAGCTCAACAGTTAAGCAGAGAACCAGAGTTCAGTTCCTAGCACCCCTATCGAGTGGCTGACAATTTTCTGTAGCTCCAGCTCCAGGGAACCCAGTTCCTCTAACCTCCACAAGCCATGTATTTATGTACACCTACCCACGTGCAACACACACACACACAATTAGAAATAAATCTTGAAGCAAGGTGTGTTAGCTCATGCCTTTAGTCCCAGCACTCGTGAAGCAGAGGCAGGTGAATGTCTGTTAGTTCTAGGCCAGCCTGATCCACAAAATGAGTTCCAGGACAGAAAGAAAGAAAGAAAGAAAGAAAGAAAGAAAGAAAGAAAGAAAGAAAGAAAGAAAGAAAGAAAGAAAGAAAG
>PVIU01027676.1:0-10961 GCA_004026605.1 Ondatra zibethicus | reverse complement strand
CCCTATTTTCAATAAAATATTAGTAAGAGTTGGTAATAATCATTAGTGGAATATAAGCTTGGTAAGCAATGTTTGAGAGTGGAAGAAAATTTCAATAGGCTGTAAATAATACTTAGATCAATATATAACTTGCATGAAAGTATCAAATTATGTGATCACTCAGATAACAGGAAAATGACTGAGAAAAGGGGACTAAAATTTGCAGATGCTGCAGTTCTAAATGGAAATGGTTCAATGAAAAATGCACCAAGTGCTGTGTAGGGTGGAAAAGAGGACAAACAGAGAATCATGGCTATGAATGATTCCTTTGAAACACACCTGGTATCAGCAGCTTTCCTTAGTCATAGAGGGAGATTTTACAATCTCTTTTTCGAATTCTTGACTCCAAAAGCCACCAAGTTCTGTTGCTTGCTAGGGCTAGAATATGGCCCACTCATCTGTATCAACTTTCTGTTTTTGATTGTTTCCTTCACTACTTAAGCTTTTCTTTACTTCCTTTTCACAAATTGTAAGCTTAGCTGTGTGGGGTCTTTTTCTGGGGTCACCATTTCTTTTATTCCAATTGGCACCAGGCTTTTCTGTGTGAACTTCTTATCTCCTGGAGCACTGGTCTTCACTCCATTTTACTTTCTGGTGCTCTTTTTCTCCTCAAACTGTATGTTTTGTATTTTTGCTTGCTTATCTTGCTCTTTTTCATTATAGTTCTGCACAATGGTGACCACCAATAACCATACAAAAGAGTCAGTACTAGACTAATTTGAAATCTCTACCAATGCCATTAATCCAAAAAACCCCAAACTCTTCAATTTAGCCTTGGACAGGTCTGGGATTTTTTGTTGTTGTTTTTTGTTTACATATATGGATATGAATGTATATATATAATAGAGTAATATACAATGTGATAGTAAAATATGCCGCTGTATATTATATTTTACTATTCATATAAATATATGCAAACATTAGAATTTAAAAAAAGTAGCTGAAAAGATTTGTTAATAGACAAATATATATAGAGAGACAAATATATATATATATATATCATGAATAACTTACTGACACATAGTGTCTCATCATGATAGCTACAATTAATGCAACATGTATTTTAGTAGATTTCCACTGTTATATCACTGTGTTTGTCATTATGTATTACATTCACTCAGTAAAATGAATTGCAAATAATGTTGATTCCATGGTTCACCAATGAGATACAGCTATATTTTTTTTTTACTAAGAATGAAGATACTTTCATTAAATTTATGTCACTGTGATTAACAAGACAAGTAGTATTTTATAGTAATTTTTACATGTGCCTTTTATATTGAAATGTTCACTCCATAGACAGGAAAAGGTATTTGTTTTGTTTGTGGATATTTCCACACATATAGTAAGCACTTAATTTTTGTTACTAATGAATAAACGGAAAAAGATACTATGGCCCTGTCAGACTGGATATTAAAGTTTCATCAGTTCTTTACATAAAGTTTGAATTTTATTATCTGTAAGCATAGCACCTGATAAATGCTTCTCTGGTTGAGACTGACTTTCTGCAGTCATGTTGAAGGTTAGCCCCAGTCTCTACCAGGATTAGATCTTTGAAAATTAAGTATTTAAAATGCTTTACTTGATTTATTGTACTTCTTGTAGAATAGCAAAAGTTATCCTAATCACTTCTTGAAAATAATCACTGTTATTAAAATTTAAATCAATATCCTATTTTATGCAAAAGTTCAATATTATAATTATCAAGTGAAAGAAAATATAAGTGTATGAAATTTAATTCTCTGACATATGGAAAGTTAATATTTAATGTACATGGGCAAAAGGATAAAAGTTTTAGAATGAATATATATTTACTAATTGGACAAAACATAATAAAAATGGGTATGGATATTTTATCTAAGATAAAGAAATGATAAATGTTTCTAGGTAAGATTAATTTAAATATTGTGAATTCTCCTTGTCTCCATTTTCCCAGCATATCACTTCATTTTTCAAAGATCAGTTGGTTAAAAGCAATATTGATCCGGATTTCCTGGATGTTAAGAATTTGTTGGATTTGTGAAGTCAGGACCGCGAGCGATTGGTCCACCCACTGAGATAGTGTGCCTGATCTAATGGGAGCTCACTAAATCCAGCTGTACCAGGACAGAACGAGCATGTTATCAAACCGGACTCTAAATGTGGCTGCCAATGGGGACGGACTAAGAAGCCATCGATAGTAGCACTGGGACCTGTCTCTTCTGCATGTATTGGCTTTTTGGGACCCTAGTTTACTTGGATGCACACCTTTCTAGGCCGTGATGGAGTGGGGAGGGCCTTGGACTTCCCACAGAGCAGGGACCCTGCCCTCTCTTAAGGATGGGGGGAGAGGGAGGAGGGTTAGTAGGGGTGCGGGAGGGTCAATTTTTTTGAATGGAAAAAAATTTTAAAAATAATAAAAAAGCAATATTGAACATCCTATTTCTAAAGGATGTCTTCTGTTAAATCCTTTATTTCCCTGCCTGTGTTACTGTCCCATGTCTGAAACATTAATGTTAGTTAATATAAATGTTAAGTGTTAGTGTTTCAAAATTCAAGTTAAATGTGGCTTTCTTCATTTGCTTAAACTTAGGTAAGAATGCTCCACACATTTCAGGCATGTAATTCGAGAATGTGTATCTCTAGACTAGACCTTATATTGGAACTGTGAGTATAATGTGCCAGTGGTACAGGCTTTGCCTTCAGACATTTTATTCACTAGAATTTTCTCCAGAACTTACAGCCTTTTTATATTAAGAAGGTATCAGGCAACCTATTTCTCACTCGTCTTACCTTTTATGACTCACCAGAAACCATTTCCCTGTCATTCTCTCACCCCATGCAACGAGATAACAAAAACATGGTTAATGTGTTCTCTGCCAGTTTCCACTTAAAAACATTTTCAAGCCATATTCCATGACACAGAAGAAATTCTAGATATTCTGTGTACAAAAAGGAAGCCTAATGTAGGAAATTCAGTGCCTACAGGGTCATGGGATTGTAAGGAGGGCTAGAATCTAGAGTAAATGACAATGACTGCCAGAAAAGGGTAGATCTAGCCTTCCAAGGTCTAACCCTGCACAATCAGCAAAGTGGGGAACAGAAACCCCACTTTGTGCCACACTGAGTTCAGGCACTTTTGGCTGTAACTGTGAACCAGGGATCAGAAGTTACAATCAGGAAATGATGGCAGTTCTGCTGTGACTGTAGCTAAACTAATGAGGCTGATGCCTTCAAACAAGGACTTAGGTTTTGGCTTTCAGCTTCTAATCATACTTCAGCACTTGCAAAGAGAAAAGGCTTGACAGAAACACTTTTGTGTTAATACTCTGTCCTGGCCAGTAATAAATACGGAAAGAGACATAAAAATGGTTTTATACTATGATTGCCTTTACATTTAATAAAAGCTCAATTTTGCACTACAATCTGATTTGTACTTATTGCCTTACCTGAGAGAAATTCTGGCACAAAATGGAAAAGCAATATAACAATCTATGAATGTATTTTCCAAAAATATTTTCTATTTCTCCCTTACAATAATTAATTATATTATGGAAGTTGGTACTCTGAGAATAATACAGTTTAATACAAAAACTTCAAAGGAATGGGAAAGGGCTTCGAAGAAATAAATTCACTGAATCAAAAAGAATAAAATTAAATAAACTGGGAAGAATATTCAAAGAATAGTCCAGAAAGAAGGAAGAAATGTGGCAAGAAGCATGATGCTTAAAATGTCACCAGAAAATATAATAAAGTTGAGACCAGAGAAGAAGGGACTTATGTCAGTAAATCCTATTACCACTGCTAAGGATATGCAATAATATGCTGAGCATCATGGGGTGGTAGTGACAAAAACAAATGATTTTATAGGCGTCTGAGAAAGTCGAGAACAAAGGGAGGAAAATGACTACTGAAGGGGTTGGCAGCTATAATGCTCTAGTCATTCTCCATAAAACCCGTAAGCATGTAACATGGGATCAGGGCTGGAAGGAAGTCTGTGAAGTTAAAAATATTTTCTGCTCTAATAAGGACTCCAGCACTTACATGATGGCTCACCAATATCTGTAACTCCAGTTTCAGAACATTTAACATGTTCTTCTTGCATCTGTGGACAGCAGACATGAACCTGGTATACAAACATGCATGCAGGCAAACACATAACTACATAAAATTAATAAATCTATAAAGAAGATAAACAAAGTAGACATTTTTGCATATATTTTGATAATTAAAAGATCTGATCATGGTAACTTGGATTGTTTTCTCCAGAATGAAGGAAAAATTTCTCATGGATTAAATTGAGGTCTATTGCATTCTGTCTTCATTACTTATAGAAGTGATGTATTTATGTTAATCTCACAACATGTCTGCTAGACTTAATTTAGTGTCAAAAAATTCTTTGATACACTATGGATTATGTAGTTTCAAGGACAAGAATTTTAGTCTCACTCTACCATTCTTTTTCTTTGACAAAATCCTAGTTAAAGTAAGGAAAAATAAATGATTTAATGTCCTTGAATTTTTATAATTTTGTTTCAGAGTAGGTCATTAGCAAAAATAATTATAGATAATTCAAATAATTCAATATAATAATAGATTGTTTCAATCTGTTCACATCTTATATGAGTTCAAAGTATTTTATAAGTAGAAACGATCTGAGGATTTGTGATAATTCATGCTCTTCCCTGTTGTAGGTAATATAATTTCTTTGCTATCATTTAATGTGAAATTGGAAATGATAATTTTCATTACAGAGAACTTTTATAAATTAATGAACCACTTACATATTTCTTGTATTTTCTCTAATGAAATGATAGCCTATGGATACATAAAATACTTTTTGTACTGTATAATTAATACATGTATTCTTATTGTAATATAACAATAGTAAATATGTGCTGCCATGCATAGCTGCAGCTGGAAACTGATCCTTCCTGCCTTTTTTTGTAAGAACGAGTTAGTCATTTTTAAATGTAACATGTCACCTGTTTTCACTTTATACAAAATAAAATAAAAAGGTTGTACTGCTGGATTTTAAGAAGCCTTTGTGAAAATGGATAGGATGTGAATGAAGACAGATGATTACATAGTTACATAATAATAATAATGATTACATAGTTACATAGTAATAGCTCAAGATGAAAAATTGAAGGAGCATTTGCAATCAGCTGGCTCAGTAGAGAAGGATGCTTACCACTCAGCCTGATTTCCTGGGTTCCCACTTTGAATACTGGCCCCCAGAAGGTGCTGAATCTGTTAGCATATTATACACAGGATACATGTACCTTCTTATCTTTTCCTTTATTCATGATATATATATATGTAATATAATAAAACTACAACATACCTCCCTTCTCTTTCCTCTCATCCAAGCACTGCTATTTAACCCATTATTGTTTTCTTTCAGATTAATCATCTCTTTTTAAATTAATTATTTCCTGAATAAATAAATTCCTCAGTGTTATCTGTTCCATTATGTAATATGTCACAACATTTATGGTTCTTTTTCAATTTAATAATTGTCTTTCCTGTATCTTATTCTGAATTTAGAAATAATATCTCTAGTCTTTTCATATTATAAACAGTTAATATGATATAAATAGCTGTTGGTATGATAATTAAATAAAATAAAAAATTATTTGGAGATGGAGTGACAGAAATGAAATATATTTTGCAGTATTCTGTTGTTGTAATAAGGCCATTTGTTCATTTCCCTGCCGCACGGTAGCTCAGACCTGAAATAATCACACAGAAAGTTATTATTTAAAACACTACTTGGCCCATTAGTTCTAGCTTCTTATTAGCTAGCACTTACATATTAAATTTACCTGTTTCTATTAATCTGTGTATTGCCACATGGTTGTGGCTTACCAGGTAAAGTTCCCAGCACCTGTCTCCGGCAGGGCTACATGGCTTCTCTTTAACTCCTCTGTCTTTCTCCAAGCATTCACTTGAGTTTTCTTTGTCTATCTATCCTATCAGGCCAAAACTAGTTTCTTTATTAACCAATGGTATTACAGCATACAGAGGAAAATCCCACATCATTCTGTAGCATATTTAAATTCTATTCCTAAGAAACATCACATTATTTTCAATGGAATTATTGTTTTGAACTACATGCAAAACAGAAAATAAATATAATATGATCTAATCTCAGTGCAGAAGATATGCTGAGACATATCATACACACTCACCAGGGAGCTTATAATAAATTTTTGGACAAGTACTTGAAATATTACATATCAACTACTTACTAGAAAACATTTTGATAAAAGAGATTTTTCATAACATGCCTTTCACAATTTCAGAGACTCTTTAATAGTAAAGTAAAGAAAAAAAGGTGAAAATACAAGGATCTATAGAAAAATGGCAGGGTGGATAATTCCAGGAAATGAAAATATAATAGATAATTACGGATGGATGGGCAGGGCCTGGAATAGGGGAGCAAACAGAAGAAGATGGAAGTGGGATCAGAGGGAGTGAATCTGAGGGGGCAGTTAAAACTGAGGGCCTTATGGAAACATAATAAAGTAGATGTTTCCATATATAATCACCATATATATACATATATGCAGATACACACAAACATACGTACACATGTACATATATATGTATATGACACAATGAAATTGTCAATTAACAGGGGAGACAGAGTCCCAACTAGATATCTCTTGTCACCAAATAGATTTCAGTGCTGAGAACTTGTTATATTTAATCAAATTTTTGGCCAAAGGAGTAACCATGGGAACCCCAAAGATCCCAGGCTATTGCCAAGGCTATTGGCTTCATACAAACTGACCATAAGGCACTATCGTTGGAAAAAGCATCTATACAGCTCATTCAGCACAGAGAAGCTGAGGTTTGCCTACCTAGTACCATCACCCCTATAGACTTGTATCTATTGTTCAGGAAGGTATTCTGCTTGTTATCAAAGGAAGAATATAAACACCAACTCAACTGCAAATGCTTCAATCTATGAGAATGACTTTCCTGCAAGATCCAGTGATGCAATAGTGGCACAAAGCTTGTGGGAGTAATCAAACATCTGATTTGAGTTAAGGCACATTCCAGGAGAGGAAACTATACGCAACTCTGCCTGAATGGCCAAAACCCTGAGACTAGCTAGGCCAGGTACCTAAGGAAAATCCAAGTATTCCTGTTCTGCCAAAGAAAGGTTGCAATAAAATAACTCCTAATGACACCCACCCATACTCACACATCAGTGTCTTGCACAGTTGTTATCAAAGAAGCTTCCCTCTGCAGCAGATGGGAACAAATACAGTCATGCACAGCCAGATAATGTGCATAGAATGAGAGACTCTCAATGGGATGATCTAGACTTCAAATCCCTCTTTCAGACCATGAGGAACCCTGCAGAAGGGGAGATTAAAAAAGTGTAATGCAAAGCTAAAAGAGTGCAGTGTGAGAATGTGGCAGCATGCACAAGACGTGCAGGGTCTCTACCAAATGAGGTCTTAGAACTGAAAGAAGTGGACACACATATCCATCTCTAAACTCGAACTTGGGAGGCAGAGGCAGGTAGATCTCTAAGTTTGACGTTTTTTCTTGAGAATTAAAAACTATTTAAGAGCTTTCTTTATAGAGACATTCAAATAAAAAAGTAGTTTTCTCCAAGGATTTTCACTGGGGAAAAAACACTTAATACATGGTCCCATTCCCAGTCAAAGGTGGTCAATACTAAATGAACTCAGTGGTATCTTTTGGAGTTCTTTGGTTTTGTTTGATTCTTCCACTTTACACTTTTTTGCATTCATATTATGACTTCTTGTGTTCCAGTTTGGAATTTTTTGAGATATATGAGTGTGTTATTATTTGTATCTTTGCGTTTATATGCATTTCTTGTGCTTTTTTTCTTTACCTCTTTTTAATTTTTTTCTTAGCTGTTTGCAATTTCTATTTGCTTTTGAATTGTATACTTTTTATTATTCTTTAGATGCATATTTGTTTTCTAATGAAATATAAAATGGATATGGATTTAGAATGGAGAAATGGTGAGAAACTTGAAGAAATAGGTATAGGGGAAACCATAATTAGAATACATTATATGAAAAAAAATCTATTTCAAATTAAAAAATAAAAGAATAAAAAGAAATTTGAAATACGTCATGGGAAAGAAAATACCAAGAATAGCTTTGGCTCAAGATGACATTTAAGTTTAAGTGTAAGTTTTTCCAAGGTTATTTAAATGCTTAGAGAAATAGAAGTTCTTGCCATGCCTGTAAGGAGGGTGGTACATATTTGTTTCATGTGGCACTTAGCAACAAATGAAAATAAATAAACATAAATGGAAATAATAATATTTAATATTCATAAAAATTTTAGTGTCCTTATGTCATATCATAATATCTGAATGAATTTTCATTCTCATATTAAACAGTTGAGTGATATTCTTGAATATCTGGCCATGTTATAAATATGTGCTTACAATGAGTAAGATACTGAGACGAACAAGTCACAATGGAGGCTTTGTTAAATCCTCACAATTCCCCTATTTTACACATGAGAAAATTGAGGGTAATATACAAATAATATATATTTCAATTAATGAAAAGTGTTTGGAGTGCCAACCAATTCCTTACATCAAAGACATTATACTTAAAATTTTTGCTATTATTAAAGCAAAATTTAGAGACTAAGCAAGAAATGGAATAATCTAAAATTGTGACCCTGGCAATAACTGTAAAGACTACTGATTTGAAAAGTGAATGAAATATAAATCCAATTTGGAAATTCTCTCCATAAAGTGAGTAGTATAAAGAGTCATTGCTTTGAGTGAAAGTATTAACTCTATTTTCTCAAATCTGTTAGAGAATAAAGTAGCATTACTTGAAAGTACTCTTATATCAAAGATAAATTGTAAAATCTCTAGGTTAAAAAAAGCAATTGAAAAACATAAAGCTATAAGTTGTAGCTAAATAAAGAGAAAAATCTTGCTCATAAATTGAACAGTCTGGTGAAAAATGTGCTTAATCAACCTGAAGTGAACTTGGGAAAATACATTAATAATGGCTAGTAAAAATATTTGTGGAGCATTTTTGTGTAGCATGCACCACAGAATGTAAGTGTCAATAAGTATATTGCAATAAGAATTTTAAGAGCACAATAGTGCTTATGTAGAAATTGGGAGAATTATGTAGATGCTATTTGCCACAGACATTAGTAAATGTTTAATATTTAAAATAAATAATATCACAATTGAAATTCATATAGGGTGTCAGACAATCAGAAGTTTTTCAATTCTTCCATTTCTTTTCATTCTTTTATAAATGTGTCTCACACTACTTTGAGAAATGCTTCATAGAATATTTGTAAGTAAGGTATCAAATTCTCTCCTCTTAAATTTAACATTTTTCTTCTGTTGATTTATTCAAAGATTTAAATATAAAAAACATATGGGCACCCATTAATTTGATGACATGCCCTGTAGCTCACTTCCTAATTAGTCAGTTTTTAACATTTTGGTCGGTTTAGAAGTGTCTACATGTTTAAATCGTGTTTATTTTCCTTTGCTAATGTATTTAAACTATTTTCAACTTAAATCTTTGTACATTTAAAATTTCAGTAAACCCTGTGTACAATAAAATGCTGTAACATTATAGATATGTATAGGTACATATATATATATCTCACATAAGCAACCTTAGCACTTTAACATATAATGTTCCATTTCTTCTATGTTAGTAATATTGCTATTTACAATGAGGTTTTAAATGAGGAACCCATCAAGTTTCTGTCATTGCATCAAACTGTATTCCAGAATATACTTTTACTCTATTTTTTAATTATTTTTGAGACAGGGTCTCATTCTGTATCTCAAGTTGGCATTGAGCATGCAATCATTCTGCCACAGATACCTAAGTGCTGATTTTCACACCTGCATCAAATAGCATGCCAATCTTTTAAATTATGGCATATAAAAAGGAGTAAAGTCTAATGGGCTAGACTGCCATACATTTTATAAATGACCTAATATTTTCTCTTGTTTTTCAGTAGTGTTTTCCTTCAAAATTTTGTCTGAAACTTGCTGAGCTGAAAACTGCTAAATATGTTTCATGATTGGTATTTCTAACTTCACTAAGCAAACAAATCTGATCCATATTAAATCAGTTACATGTATTAAAACATGTTTGAAAATTCTTCCACAAACATTGGAATATACGTATACATACATATACTTACACATCATATACATATACAGTCAAGAAATGTCAATTTGTGAAAAAAGAGGTTATGAATTTGAAGGAGAATAGTGAGGGATATTTTGAAATGTTTGGAGGGAGGAAAGGGAAGGAAGAAATATAATTAAATTATAATCTCAAAAAATCAAAAATAAATGTAAAATAGATTTATAAAGGAGGGGTAGAGTGTACATTGTCACACATTTATTCTCTTTTCTATGCTGCCCACTTTGAAAGCTGAATTATATTAAAATTTGACCTTTCCAAAAGGCAGCAACAGGGGCTTTTATATGGAAAAGAATGAATAAGTTTATACTACTTTTCATGGATAGTCCACCAATATAAACTATTTTATCAATTGATCTACTATACGCAGAAAAAGAACTTTTATTCATTTTGCATACTTAGTTTTCATTGTACTATATTGAATGAAGTAGAGATAATAATTTGGAAACAAAACCAATTTGGAAATTAGGTGCATGGAATCTCTTAGAAAAACCTACACTCAACGTATACTCTTGCTTAAGTTTTCCATTCTGAGTGCCTCAACGGACTCAACTCACCTATAAAAAGACACAGGTTAAGAGAATGGATACAAAAACAGGATCCAACATTCTGCTGTTTACAAGAAACACACCTCAACCACAAAGACAGACATTATCTCAGAGTAAAGGGTTGGGAAAAGGTTTTTCAATCAAACGGCCCTAAGAAACAAGCAGGTGTGGCTATACTTATATCTAACAA